>JACEGR010001345.1:0-173754 GCA_014170235.1 Listronotus bonariensis
TGGCGATATTTTTTTGAAATCTACCCCTGACGATTATTATTTTTCAATTAATCAAAACTTCTTCAATAAGAACGTTGATCCAGACAAGGAATTTATTTTCCGCAATTCTCTTTGACAGTGAATAATTGCAGTTACAAGGGACATAAAAACTGCATCCATTGTTTTTGCGGACAGAAAATGCTGAAAACGCAATGACGCAAACATTTATTTAATTTGAATTAAATTTATTCTACCGTCATTAATGATAGATTAGTTCAAAAATAATAGTTTTAAGCACTATGAAAACTTTTGGATGATTTCTAGTTTAATACTATGCATTAAATGTATTACTGTCAACAAGTTCTTAGTTTTTTAACAAACTTTGGATTATATTGCCCCGGACCTGGCACTTCCAAACATATTTTTCTTAGTAGTCAAAATTAAATATTTTTAACCTATGTTGTTTTTAAATTAAACGATTAAATAAAATAAAACCAAATTAACCCAATATCACTATTAAACAAAAACTATTAAGTCAGATCATTTTAATTAAAACAAGCCAACTGGTATAATTTGGTTATTTGTACACATCTGGGGCTTGGTTCACTAAGAGCGGATGTCACAAAATTAAATTTTTACTGAAGAGCCAATAAACGCCATTTTAAGGTTGTGTGTATCGATTGTCAAAGCCTGACTTAATAAATAACCATTCGCTAAAAATATAAGGGTGCAGATTTGGACAATAGCTGTTGGTGCTTTGAATAGAGGTCATTCTCAGGGTACGAAAGCCACAAAAAGTGAAATTTGCCATAAGTGTGACATCCGCCTAAGTCAACCAAACCCCAGACATATTATTTGTATAAGTTACAAATCCTCTTTTAAAAGTGTATATCTATTTACATATCGAATTAAAAATCACGTATTAAAGTTGCTTCAAAAGACACCAACCATATTTCCAAATATGGTGAATACATGGTGATAAATCTTGTTTTCCGATTTTTTTAGATTGTTTTAATATATTTTAAATAAAACAATTAAACTTATACCAAAGATAAAGGCAAATTAATTTGGTTTATAAATTTAAATTAAGATTTTGTAACGAATTTTAGAAAAAGCAAATTAAAAAAAAAGTAATTATGTCATTTTTGCCAGAATACTTAAGAAAGCGTTTAAACCTAATTTAGTTAAAAGATTTGGGAAAAAGTATGTTAAAAAATGCAGATTAAATAATTATTATTTTAGGGTTTTTGATTTTACCAATATCTTTTAACAAAGCAAGAATCTCGGGTGTGTAATTGCAAAGTCCATCCTTAAAAATACTCTATACCCTTATTTATTTATTTTTTTAAACTTTACCACCTCAAATGTATATATATATATATATATATATATATATATATATATATATATATATATATATATATATATATATAATATATATATATATATATATATATATATATATATATATATATATATATATATATATATATATATATATATATATATATATATATATATATATATATATATATATATGTGTGTGTGTGGTATTTTGCCACGCTTAAAGCATAATTTTACAATTTACTTTTTGTTTAATGGATAGTTTGCCGGTATATAGCCAATTTTTTTAACTCAAGTAAAATAAAGTTATTTTCACCAAATGATATCTTTTAACTACAATGCAAGGTAAAAACTAAAGTAAAATTTAAAATTGTGGCGAAAGACCTCGAGCCACTAATGTGTTTGTTAATTAAAGCCAGAATATAAAAGTAATGAAAGGAGAGCCGGCTTGTTTAGCTTCAGTTGTATAATTGCAGCATTTTTTAAAATGTCTTTTTAGTTTCAAATGTAAGTTTGTAGATATAACACAGTTTAACATTAAAATTCTCTTAGCTAAACTAATGTTTAATTCCAAATTCCAATTCCATCCTTAAAAATACTCTATACCCTTATTTATTTATTTTTTAAACTTTACCACCTCAAATGTATATATATATATATATATATATATATATATATATATATATATATATATATATATATATATATATATATATATATATATCTATATATATATATATATATATATATATATATATATATATATATATATATATATATATATATAAGAAAGTAATGTTCTTGAGCCTTAGCATAAACAATTTAATAAAAGTGGTTTGTTGGTATTACAACACATGCTACTTACGCCATATACACCTAGATGGCACCCTTTTACCGTTTTAACCTAACGGTGCTCTGGCTGGTTGTTTTGAAATTGCTTGGCGAGATGGCTCTGGCCGCTGAACTTACTCCCTTAGTTCCGACAGGGATTATGTTTATGCGACTAGAAACATAGGCAAGTTGTCAGCAATGTACAGCGGTTGTAATGATTCCCAACAAGGATGAAACACGTGTCACCGTCTTCATTGCGACCCGGGGTTATCCATTTATTTGGAGACTCCGTAATTTTAAAGTAACCAGCCAAGTAGTCGTTTCTACCAGGTTATGTATTTGTTTTCTTTTCTTTATTTGTCATTTAGGAGCCTCTATGCCCAAGAATTTAAAACTTTTATTAAATTATATATATATATATATATATATATATATACACACTAAGTTAAAAATCCCTGTATTAAAGTTGAATAACAAAACAAAAATTAAAATACAAAATTTTGTGAATACAAAAAAATATCGTCAAGAAGGTATCAAATGATAAAAAAACCCAATTAAAATACAAAATATTGTGAATACAAAAAATACCGTAAAGAAGGTATAAAATGATAAAAAAACCGAAAGCAAAGTTTACTCTGAGCAAGATATTGTTTGGATATTTCGAATTAATTAATTTTACTTTTTCGAAAGATAAAGGCAAATTAATTAGGTTTATAAATTTAAATTAAGATTCTGCTATGGATATCAGGAAACCTAAATTAAAAGAAAGAAAATATGTTATATTACCAGAATTAACAATGTAGCGTTGATAATCAATTTAAGCGAAAATTAAAAAAAAGCATAATTATTGTATGATTTTTATTTTACTAATATCTAAAAAACGATGTAACAAGAAAGGAAATAGAAACTTTTGACAATGGTGTAAAGCTGTCCGATGCAGTAGTTGCTGATAATTTTAATAATAACTTTGCTGGTGTGGCAGGTAACCCTGTTTATAATCAGATTGACTACAATTTTTTGTCGCGTAATGTATCTTCTTTTAATAGGACCTTTTTTTATGTTGCCTATTAGTGAGCAGGACTTACATTGTTTCATAGAGAATTTAAAGCATTCTAATGCCTGCGGTATGGATAATATATCAAACAATTTGTTAAAAAATGTAAAAATCAATTGTCTCCTATTCTTGTTTTTCTCGTTATCTTACCATGGAAAACGGAATTTTTTCAGATAGACTAAAATAAGCTACTGTCATATCAATATATATAAAGGGTGTTTCTAATTTGTACAGGATGGTGTGATTTTGACTGTTTTAACAGGAAACTTGTATTTTCTGACCAGACAGAAAAAAATTGACATAGGTAGCTTAGGCTCAATTTTCGAAATTAGATGAATGGTGAAAACCGCATCCCGAAATCTCTATCGGTATCCGAGATATAGGGCATTTTTCATGTTTTGGTCATTTTTTAAAACTTCCCAAAACGGTGTAAACATTCTTGAGGCATTGGGAGTGGATTTTTTGCTCTTTTCAATGATATATGATTATTCATACTTATCTTTGAAATTGAGCGAGATATTTCAGTTTTTAAACTTTTGCTATAGTAGGACATGGAAAAAATCGGCACTTGTCAAAGTCAGGTAAATAATTGACCATTTCTATCAGTAAGTGATTGGAACTCTTTTTTATTTAAGAGGTTTGCAAAAATATATGAAAATTACGATAAAGTTAATATGTTAAAGTGCCATTTTCTGTCTGGTGAAAATTCCGAGGCCGCAAGTAAATTATATTTGAATAGATTTCCTAAACGTTGTCATCCAGATAAAAGACTCTTTCAAGTTCTGAAATCAAATTTAACAAATTACGGAAGTTTCAAAAGCCGAGGCCAAGAACGTATGCAGTTGATAATGAAAGTGAAATTCAGGAACTAAATATATTAGATGAGGTTTTAGACCATCCTAACACGACTCATCGATCGGTAGCTGACGTAACAGGTGTTAAGAAAACTAAAGTTTTAAAACCCCTTAAAAGCACAAATTTAAATCGTACAGAGTAAGAAAAGTTCAACATCTTTAGAATGGGGATTTCCAAAGAGGGGTTACATTTTGTGAGTGATATGTGAATCAGTGCAGATTGAACAATAACTTCCATATGAACGTTATCTGTACAGATAAAAGCCGAATAGATACTTTAGGTATATATAATAGATATAATTCATATTATTGGGCTACAGAAAACCCCCATGATATAGTGCCCGTTAGACAAGGACGGCAAGGTTTCAATATTTGGGTTGGGATTTTTGGTGGTCGATTTTTGGGTCCCCATTTTTTTAATGAAAGTTTAACGCACAGATTATGTGAATATTTTACGAACATATGTTGCACCATTTTTGGAAGATTTGCCATTAACGCAGGCTCAAAATATCCATTATCAGCAAGATGGTTGCTCCCCGCATAACGCACGAATTATAACTAATTTTTTGAATCAAGAATTTCAAGATAAACGGATTGGTACTAGAGGATCTATACTATGGCCTGCTAAATCCTGCCACTTAACACCATTAGAGTTTTTTTATGGGGAAGATTAAAGGATATAGTTTTTAAAGGAAGAACTATCGAAACACGGGAAGAGTTGCAAGTAGCGACTAGGCATGCTTTTCGTGCGATTAGACCTGTTGAACTAATAAACGCTTGTAATGGAGTGGAAAAAAGGTGTTTATTATTTATTAGGGAAAAAGGTGCCAACTTTAAACATCTACTTTGAATTAAGTCCTTCCATAGGTTCTGGTTTTTATTTAAACTCGTTAAATTTTTTAGGCCAATTTTTTTATGATATGTTCATAAATATAAAGTTTGTAATTTAATTGCATTATTTTTTGGTCTGTGTTTGATAGTTGACAAGTTTGCATGGCCTACTTTAGCAAAAATGAAACAACTGGTATGCGATTTACCTGACTTTGACAAGTGCCAATTTTTTTTCCATGGCCTATTATAGCGAAAATATCTCGCTCAATTTCAAAGATAAGCAAATAGCAAAAAATTAGCAATTTTTTGAGATAATGGTCAACTATGATTTATATTTAAAAAACTGTGCTTTATATATTTTTACCTATCTGTCAGATATTTAAACTACCAATAAAAACACAGTTAACAAGTTTCTTGATAAATATCAAGTTACTATCAATTATGCAGCATGGTTTAACTAGGAATAAAGGTCCTGAAACCGCATCATGTTCATTTCAAAAATTGACTGTTGATGCTTTGGATAATGGTTTTTGTGGTTTGAGACTTTTTGTGGATTTCTCTCTTCGGACTTAGTGAGTCGCCTTTAAATGTAATGGGGTCAGTAATGATTTTTGTGCTCCGGATGTAATGGAGAATTTAGATTTCCAGAGCGGCATCAGGTGTTCGATGCAACGAATTAGCTTAGGAGGAACCTTGAGATCTTTAAGCAGATACAATAGTAATTCATGCGATGTTGTATCAAAAGCTTTTTGTAATCAATCCATGCCATACTAAGGTTGCGTTTGTATTGGATTGAGTCCTATGTAATGCATCTATCGATTAAGAGATTTTCCTTGCAACCATTAATTCCTCTTTTTCCTCCTCGCCGCTCCCCTATATCAGAGAGAATAAGATCTATTGCACTTAGTATTCTAGAATACAAAATTCTGGTAAAAGCCTTGTAGCCGGTATTGAGGCAGATGATTGGTCTATAGAATTTTGGCTATGTTAGATCTCCCTTTTTGGTATTATTATAGTTTGGCCTTCAACAAATTATTCAGGAATTGGTGTGGCTCCATTAAGCCACGAAGATTCTGGCTAAATGCGGATGTGTACTGGGAAATTTCTTTTATCAGTAGTTATTGATGCCATCCGGATCCGGTGCAGAATAATTTCTTGCACCATCTAGGGCTCTTTTACCTCCTCCGTCGTGATTGGTGGACTTTCATGCTGGTCAAGTTCCTTGTTGTCACAATAGGCGCTAAAGGTGTTCAAAGCAGGAGTGTCCCGTAGTAAAAGCTTCGAGTCCTCGTAGACATCCTTCCAAAACTGTTCCACAACATTTACTTGTGGCGGATTATCAACCGTTGGTGCTGGGTCTGCGAGGAAGCTAGAAGGTTTAATCACAAATTTATTTGTATCTCTAGCCTTTTCTTAGAGCTGTTGTTAATAACACCCAAAGATCGTATGCGGTCTAGGCAACGCTGTTTGATGACCTGAAGTGTGATTCTGTTAAGTGTATGGTGTTTTTGGCGTAGCCTTAAAGCCATTTTTCTGATCTTTTCTGTAAAAAGTCGGTTGGCTGATATATAATCCAATACACTTTGAATTCGCGATGCCTCTTGCCGCGTTAGATCTATTTTTTTTTTTTTTTTGGCAACTTGTTGAATTCTGCGTTCGGTTTTTCGAAGTCACAGTGATTAAAATTATTATTATTATTATTAATATTATTATTATCTTTTGATAAAATAAAAATCTCGTGGCAAGTTAAAAAAACGTGATTTAACTTGACAAATTAAAAATAATATTCTTAAAGTTTTGACGTTGCTTTTAAAAATATTTTACTAAACATAACTATACAAGAAATTAATAACTTTACAAAATATATTTTATTAAACAGATGTTTAACAAAGTATAGCAAGCTAGTTAAGGTTTAGTGTACACCCCAAAACTAGACGATAAAAAACAAGTCTTTAGTGAAATACAAAAATTTGATCAGGTGCGGTTTAAGCAACCGGTAAACGATTAAACTCTTTGTCAAACACGTTGTTTAACTAAATAATTTGATCGTATGCGGTTAGACTTAAAACGTTTGTCAAATATAAAAATCATTTGATATGTTTTATAATTAATTGGAATTTGGTTTATTGAACTGTTTGACAAGCATATTTAAAGGAGTGAGGTTTATGTTCACAAATGTCTTTAGTTATTTTTATTGTAGTTCTAAAGTGGACACCAACATGTTTAAGTAAATAGTGTCTGAGCCGGTAATAAAATGAACTTTATGATAACAATCCTTTTAAAACCTTCTTAGGGGGGTTCCTTTTAACGAGTCTACTAAGCTTATTCATACCGTCATATTGGGAAGCGGCGCTTTTAACCCAGCCTGTCAATGTCAAATGTTTCGGGTGTCGGACTGGGCGAACGTGTCACTTTTTTGTCGGACAAATTTACTACACTATTTTGCACGCAACTTTTAAACATTGTGCCAAAAATCGTAACGGTTACAGTCACAAAACTCGCCCAGTCCCATACCTGAAAAACATGTTTTTAAGCCTTTTGGTTTTATGACTGTAGCCCTTACCATTTCTGGCACAATGTTTAAAAATTGTATAGAAACATTGTGGTAAACTTGTCCGACAAAAAGTAACACGGTTGCCCAGTCCGACACCTGAAACATTTGACAGGTTGGGCAAAGGTGCCGCTTCCATAAATGGCGGTATAAAAATTCGAGGTTTTAAAAGGGTAACACTATAAATAGGCAAAAAAAATCGAGAAATAAACAAAAGTTAGATAAAACTTGCTGCTGTATATTGAAAATTGCTTGGTTAATTTGATTGATTGATGAAATGTTTAACAAGCATATTTAAAGATATGCGGTTCGTATTTGTCAAGTATCTTTAGTTGTTTATTGTTTTGTAAAGAAAATACCAACGTGCTCAAGGTTACTAGGTAAAAAAATTCTAGCAAATAAAAATTTGACCAAACATAATTGGATGTTTTTGTTGGTTGTTTTGACAAAAATGTTTTATTGGACAACCGTTTGTGAAAAAATTTCATCGTTTACCGACTACTTAAAGATCAGCATCTTATTTAAAAATAACGTATACCATATTTAACCAAAAATAGTTTAAGATACCAATAAAAACGTTGTAAATCTTAAATTAATAAAACTATAGATGACCGAGTTATTTCTTTGGTAATCATTACTTAATAAAATGTTTTCAAATAAAACTGTTAGAGTTTATTAACTAAAGAATATTAGCAATAGTAATAAGAAAAAATGTAATAAACTGTAGAGAAGAAATTATTTGCTATTTTAATTAAAATATCGCTAACTTTTTTTTACTGGGTTGTTTTACAAGGTAAGCAAAAATTTGTTTTTATTGAAAACGAAATATAATATTATTTTTAATTATTATATCCTAAAACTTTTTATAACAATTATAAATAGTAAAGTTTAATTTATATCTATTCACACCGAGTTAAAAGTCCCAGTATTAAAGTTTAAAAAAAAACACCAATCATAATCCCGAATATTGTGAATACGAAAATAATACTGTCAAGTATAAAATGATAAATTATGTTTACTAAATTAATTATTTTTGGGACGAGCAAAGTTTATTCTTAGCAAAATATTGTTTTATGATATTTTGAATTAAATAATTTTACTTTTTCAAAGATAAAGGCAAATTAATTCAGTTTATAAATTTAAATTAAGATTCTGCTATGGATATCAGGAGAACTAAATTAAAAGAACGTAATTATGTTATTTTGCCAGAATAACCAATGAAGCGTTGATTATGAATTTAAGAGAGAAATTAAAAGAAAAAAAAATAAAAAGTTTATAAATTGGATAATTATTCTGATTTTTTTATTTTACCAATATGTTCTAACAAGACAAAATTATTGGATTTGGCGTTTATTTTAAAAAATTCTTTAGAATTTCAATGAGTAATCATTTATTTTCCAAAATATATTTTTTAGATGGGTATTTTCTTGCAATTGCAGGGTATCGTGGTTATTATTAGAGATAGAGACTTGGAGTTTTTGCGAAATTGCTGCTACTTTTTAATGAAATAAAAGCTGACACTTAAAGCATTTGTGGCTTTTTTTGTTTTTGAAATACATTGCAAAATTTATTTTATTTCATTTTTGGACTCCTCGCGTATTTTAGTTGTTTTGTAACTTACAACAGAAGTAAAATCTTTTATTAGTAGATATTTTATGTAGATTTTAGTGGTGTAGTTAAATATGTTTTAAAGTTTAATATTTTTTGAGATATGACCCAAACATATGATTACTCTTATGAAACACCACTGTATGTTTTAAATTGGTAAACTAATCCCTAAAACCTCTCTTTTAACATTTTTTCTATCTCTAATAACAAGTGAGTTAGAAGTGTATGGACAAATTTACAAAATTTGGAAAACACTTTATATCTTCAAAACGAATTAAGTTGGCCATAATATACTTTTACCACTGATTTTTTTTAATTTAAATCAAGATTGTGCAAGCAGATTTGTTCTATCTCTCTTAGTTTTTGCTTTACCCTGCAAGATCAACGAAAAGACGCCATCCTGGACATACACCAGTGAGGCTAAGCATCTTATTTTAAAATGCCCTATTTACCTAAGTCATATTTAACAAAAAATGTTTTAAGATGCTTACCAATAAAAACGTTGTTAACAAATTGCTTCCAAATTAAACTGTTACAGTTTATTAACTAACAACTATTAGCTACAGTAATAGAAGTTAATGTAATGAAAGATAGTAATTTCTAGAGTTTTACGTTAGTCACGAATAAAGCCAAGTAAGAGAGCAATAGAAAGCTATTGCTTAATTCGAGTAATGGCTACAAATACCTTTAATGATCACTTGAAAGCCATGGAATACAAACTGGCCAGTATGAGGGTAAATATAATTGCAAAACGTATAAAAACGTAGAATTAACGTAACACTTAAAGAGGTTTTTAACAGACCTTTAATAAAGAAAAATAGCTTTACCTAACATTTCCTAACTTAGGAATATTTTTTGGCTAATAATAAAAAAATATATTTGGACTTAATTATAGTTTTTATATAGCGTGTTTTCGGAAGTTTTTATTACATTTGAAGTTTTTTAATTATTATTTCTACAAAAAAGTACCTTGTCATAAAAAAGTCCTGCTTGAGGGCGCGCAATTAGGATTTAAATTTTTGTTTTATCTTAAAAATATTACATGGGACTCACGCCAAACATATACCAGACCCAAAGGGAATTTTTTTTAAGATAATGTTTATTTTGGAATTTACGAACGAAAGTTATTTTTTGTTTAGCCCTTCCACAAAAAAAAACCAAAACGTTTAAAGGCAAATCTTTTATTTGTATTTTTTTCGTGAATTTGATCAAATTTTATTAACAAATATTAAATTTTATTAAATTATCTATATTCCCTACAAACCATAGTCACTTGATTTTTTTCACTTTACAATTTTTTATTCAATTTTTTAAGATACCTTTAATTACAAGAAAAAGGCAGATATATTTGCAAAATTGGAGATTTGTCAATTTTGATCAAATTGACGAAAAAGAAAATAAATGGAAAATATGCTTTTACAAGTTTTGATTCTCTCTTAACTTTTTTCGCTTATACCAAAATAAAGAAATTATTTCTCATAAGGCTAATGGCATCTTGTATACAGGGTGGTCCACCATATTCAACACGGTCTCTAGCTGGATAAACATAGGATTTTAAAAAATCTTTTTTAGCCTATATAGGGTGTCTTAAAAAGTGGCACGTAATCAAAATTACATTTTTTTTAATTGAACACCCTATATTGCATGACGGTTTTAGGTTTTAAATAAAAAAATAACTTTGTTTATAGCATCAAGTGACTAATTTTGTTTGTTTCTGTGATATTAGATTTTTTTAATGCAGAGGTGTAATTCTATTTTAACACTATCGACTCTTTGAATGTCAGAATTTGTTACAAGATAAGAAAAAGTCTGGCATATCATACGTAGGTTAAATCAAGGTTAAATGTTGTACAGAGTATTTAAAAAATCATTTTACATTTTTCGAAAATCAAATAGCAATAACTCTCTTATTTTAAATAAAACACTCTAATTTGATTTTAATTATATACATGACAATATTTTTGAAAGTACATTTTGACAATTTATGGTTTTTATGTGCAACATTATCAAATTTTTAGTGCTAAACTCTTCAAAAGTTTCTACTTTTTAAAAAACCATTTGAGTTTTTTCATGACATAAAGCGAAAGTCATTTTGGCATATAATCGAAATTCTTCTTTTCTTTTATTAATTTCCTTATGGAAATGCGATATTGCCATATATTTAATTTGGATTAACTAATCCATCGACGGAGCATAGGAAGAAGTCAACAAGCTTCTTAGCTGGATTTTTTAATCCAGAATAAATTAAAAAATGGTGTATACGGTCGTACATGATAATAACTAAATACACAAAAGTTTTTTATTCTTTAACACCATATGTTATTACCCGACTTCATGTTTTTTTTTTTTAATATTTTTAAATTCTTATTGAGTTTTATTTCCATTCAAAGTCGGTTAATTTTTAATTATTTATTCTGGAAATATATATTTACTTTTACTCTTGCGGGTCACTTGTCAAAATGACAGGTTAACGTCACTTTTTATGGCTTCCAGTCTATTTAATTACTGTAATTATTATAGGTACTACATAAATTAAATTTTATTTAGAGCTTCTAAAAAACAACAATTTACTTGTTTTCTTTATTATTCAGTTTGACTTTATCGTAACCTTTCCAACTTTAACCAAAACTATTTAATTGCCAAAACGCCGAGCACCGCCAAATTGTTAACTAAGTTTATTGGGTGGAGGTTTTGAGCTTGAAAAGCAAAGGCGTTTAACTTGATGACAATTTCCAGTGCCAGATAAGTTTTTTCCTTTATATTGTATTATGAAAACAATTTTAATTTTCGGGCAACAGCTGGCTGTAACAGTAATTAATTAAGGGGTTATGAAAGAGACCAAATTTAATGAAAAGAGACAGTTTTAATGCAAATAACAAAAATATGAAACGTCTGTTCTTTATTAACTTAAGGCGTTAAAGGCAAAAATACACCTTACCAAAACTTAAGGAGTATTTTGTCTAATCAACCATTTGATTAAAAGAAGAGTGTTATAAAATTTCCGGATATTATTTCTTGTTAACTTAGAAAATTGTAATAAACAAATAAAAAAACTTTTATTACCTTTTAAAACGAAATTTTGTTTAATATATAAAGAAAAAGCTTCCAAATGGAATAAAACAAGGTACATTATTTAAGTATTTGCTATAACAAATTTAAAGACAACTTAAGTATATAAAAAATTAGTTAATTAACAATTGAATAACTAATAAAAATGAAGCTAAGAATCTTTTCTATATTCCTTTTAAGTGTCTAGATGCCACTAATTTTTTAGATTTTAAAATTATTGTTTTTTTATATTATAAAAAGATTATTTGCACACTTTGCATGGTAATGGGCCAACGCCATTACGGCTACGCGGAATCCATTATTAACGGCAAATTGGAGCTACAACTCCGGGATTAGTGATATGCCCTACTAAAATTATTTCCTTTTTTAGTTTTTTTTTTTATTTCACCTAGCTTTAACATTTTTAAGTTATAGCTACAAAACTGAGACGCACTTTTTCTCTTTTTTTTTGTTCATAACAATTGCAACTTTTAAGTTGCGAAATTATTTTAACGAAAAAACCTTTTTTAGTTTTTTTTATCTAAAATACCAACAACTACATTTTTGCAATTTCAAGAACTATTTTACGCAGAAAACTCACTTTTCAGCTTAAAGCTTTTCAAAAACACCACTTTACTTTTTTGTTTGTTATTTAGTTTAGCCTTATCGTAACCTTTCCAACTTTAACCAAAACTATTTAATTGCCAAACACCAAACAACGCCAAATTGTTAACTAACTTTATTGAGCTCGAAAAGGGAAGGCGTTAAACTTGATGAAAATTTCCAGTGCCAGATAGTTTTATTCATTTATTTTGTATTACGAAAACAATTTAAATTTTCGGGCAACAGTTGGATGTAACAATAATTAATTAGGGGGTTATGGAAGAGACTAAATTTAACGAAAATAGACAATTTTAATGCAAAAAAATTAACCGACTTTAAAAAGATAAATAAAACTCACTAAAAATATGTTAAAAAATGTATATGATTTTAAAGTATAAAAGTATTTTGTTTATTTCGTTATTAACATTTATTTATGCCCAGTTTAACAATTGCGGGTGTAGCTTAGGGTCAGTTGAGCTTAACTATGGGTTGAACCTTCCCATTTAAAATATATTGATGTCAAGTAAATGCCAAAAGCGACAGTAATCTAATTTAAATGGGCAGGTTCAACCCACCAGTTGAGTTAAGCTGATCCTAAGCTGAACTCGCAATTGTAAAACTGGGCATTAGTATCTAGTTTAACGGAATGTTATAAGCCAACTTCATTTTTTTTTTATTATTTACTTAATTTTCTGCTATTTTATGTTGTACTGACAATAAAAACATTTAAGTATTAAAAAATGACGCGGTCTTTTGTGTGTCCGGTGTTACAGCTGATGATGTTCATATTTATTCAAAATAAGTCACTATATAATATTGCATACATAAACTGCCATTTTTAAAATGCGGAAGTTATTCTAGGTACGTACCTTATAACGTATATGTTATATGTTATGTACCAATTAACTGTACCCTACTTCATAACTATTTAATGCCACTTGCCTGCACTAAGCTAAACTAATTTTATTATTTTTTAAATTTGTTATTTATTTTCCACATATAGTATTTTTATACAACCTTATGTTTTTATCCTCTCTCTCCAATATTCCAGAAATGTTGTGACCTATATTTCCTGTTTCTCCAAATAGAGCTTTTTGATTTATGGTATCATAAAAGGGCGAAGTTGATAAGTCAACGACACGGACAAGGTAGAAGTTGTTCGACAGTTTCAAAGTAAATAGTCGAGGCCAGAGCGCCATTGTCGGGTCAATCTATCAACAATTCTGGTCGACTTTACCCTGTTGTATTAGTAACAGGGGCGGAACCAAGCAAATGTTATTTATTTAATATATTCTATAAATTAAGAGTTATTTTTTATATAGGCTTATTGACAAAACAGGACTACAATTTAAAAAGGTGGTCTGTGCTGGGTATCAGACAGGTTCTCTGATTGCGCTGAACATAAATCTGAAGTCAAAATTGGAGGTCAAACTGCAGAAAACCGAATTGCTGATGTCAAGGGGATCTGCATTTTTGTTAATATGAAGGGTGCTATATAGCACCTTGTTTTAAATTTCCTAAAAATCTACCTAACGCTACTTTGTTTTTAATAAAATCGGCTTAACCGTTCCAGACATACAAGTCAATACCATTAAAACCGCACTTTTTGGGCAGTATTTAAGCGAAATTTTAAATGGTTTTAAGTCTGGTACGGCTGGGCTGATTTTCAAAATCAAAGTGTCGTTGAGTAAAGAATTAAGGGGTCTTTTAAACGAGGTGCTACATAATTCCTTTTTCTATTAAAAAAAAGTTGCTAGTGCCCCCTTGGTACTAGGCCACGTGACGAATTTATTTTAATATCAGAAAATAGCTTAAGTGACACCTTTTCATCCAAAACTTTACTCCATCTCGATATCCTGTTCGATTTAAAGGATAAAGATGAGGAGAAAGACTTTTAATATCCACACTGTATGACTTATCAGATGCTACAAAGAGAAATTCAACTAAGAGGCGCAGCTAAATTTCATTGCACAGGTCATTTGAGAAGTAAGTTGCCAGGAAAAAACGAAAATTAAACAATGTTATCATCATGTAGGAAAAATGCTAAGGCATTATTTTTATCCTTTTTTTTTCGATATTTTACAGTTCGATCCTAGTCTTGATTTGGGTTTAGCGGAAAAAACACGTTAGAAGCAGTACACACCACTTTTTTATTTTGTTGACCCGTGTAATTTGCAATTATTGTTTATCTCCGTTTTTTTATATAACCAACGTATATCGGTTATTGTAAATTAGCACACTTCAAGCTTCCACCGAGTTAATACAGTTGTGCTCCAGAGCTCAGTACTGGCTCCTACTTTGTTTATTCTTTACATTAACAATATATTTTCTCTTCTACTATTAATCCTATGTATAGTTTTGCTGACGATACTAACTACTCTATACTCCAGTATTTAGTTTCTTAAACTTATCTTCAAGCTGGACTTAGAAAACAAACGCAGAGCTATGAGGGTATCTCCTTTGCGTTTAATACACTGGGGA
The DNA here is from genome assembly GCA_014170235.1 of Listronotus bonariensis. Classification (NCBI taxonomy): domain Eukaryota; kingdom Metazoa; phylum Arthropoda; class Insecta; order Coleoptera; family Curculionidae; genus Listronotus; species Listronotus bonariensis. The sequence goes on from JACEGR010001345.1 coordinate 15,185, forward strand.
GTAAAAATTAAGATTACTTTAAAATAACAAAGTTTTGTGTTATTTTTGGGTATAACCTAATACAAGTTTATTTTAATTAAAAAAGCCACTCTCTATAATTCGGTTAATGGTACAGTTAAAAAAATCCTGAAACACGTCAGTTTTTATTTTTAAGAGCACACATGTTTGTGTAAGAAGGTATCCCCTTCCATCACCAACTCAAACGTCAAATAGTTTCGGCAAGAGACCGTTTTAATTATGAGGTACCATTTATTGACGCTTCTGTTAGGGGTTTAAACTAGAATTCACTGCATTTAAAATCTGTTTGTACTGTTTTTTATTAGCAAAACCTCAATATTAAAATAAAAAGCAATATTTTCATTTTAAGATTCATTGTGATAAATATAAAAAATTACATTTAAAATAAAACCCAAACAGCACAAACTTTCCACTGGGCAATCCCCCATATAAGTAAAGCACGGGTCTCGCGATGCTTTATGTCTGCTCCACAGCAGAACCATTGCTTGGTGGTGTAGCCCAGCTCTGCAGCAAGGTCAATAAATAGTGTGAACGCATGCTTTATTTAGATGGGGGATTGCTCAATGGAATGTTTGTGTTGTTTGGGGTCGTGGTGTTTCCTAGGCACTTAATGATAATACTTAATACTCTTCCCTTGCGTAACTCATTGCTTGAAGTCAACGAGACAAACAGTCAATTAAATGGAGGGCCAACCTAAAAAGACATTTTTCGTACTACAGGCGGTATTTAAAAAAAAAAATGTTTTTTACAGAAAACGTAATAAATTCATGATGTTGTCCTAAATCGATATTTATCATTTAGTATAATGGTTGGTTTATTACATGCTTCATGGATTTTTTTCCTAAAATACCGCCAATGCTTTACAAAATTATTAAAAATAAAATGCTCTTTTAGAATTTACTAACGAGCCACTCCCGTTCCATTTGAAAAAAGGGGCTATGACCATAAATAGAATTGTGGAAACTTTGACTCCGCCCTAAGAAGTCCTAAAGAAAAAGAGACGATTAATATTATTTTTCACGGCTACTTGACCTTAAATAAACCATTTGCTTAATCATGGCACTCTTGAGATCTAAAAAAATAGTTTTTGAAGAATGTCATACTTTATAAAAATAAGATAAAATATACTGGTGGTACCATTTAACATTTGAAAGTAGCAATCATTTCCGGTAAAATCGGAAATAATAGAAAACAAGTAAATACATCGGGCATAGCCCAGTTCGGCCCCGTTTAGTAGGGTAAAAGGTAAAGGTTCCTAAAAGTTAGTTATTGGACAAAAAATTCATTTACTGGACACAAAATTTTCAGTTATTGGACACTGGCAAAGTAATGATTAAAAACAAAATAAAGAGTTGAAATCAGTGCTGAAAAACGTTTATTACCAAAATCTAAACTATAAATCACTAGGAAGGTAGTTATATTTTTTCATTTCATTTTGGTACATATTAAATAGTTCGTCGGCGTCCATGTCGTCATTTGTATCTTTTGACATCTGGCCAACTTTTGTTCCATAGTCTTTAAGATCTTCTTCACTTCCCATTTTTGGTTCATTACGCATTTTGCTGTCAGTTTTTATTTGATCATCTGTTCTAATATCCTCTTCACTTTCTATTTCTTTAAATTTTTTAATTATTCTGCGGTCAAGTTCTTTTTCATTATACATTTCGCTGTCTTCTTCACTTTCTATGTCTATGTTATAGCAAAGGAAACTCTTTCGATATTACGTTTATTCTTTCTTATTGGTTTTTCTGGAACTACTAAGTAGTCATATTTTTACTACTAGATGGCAAACTATAGATAGTATCTTTACAAATATTTTGTATTATATTAACTTTCGGTTCTTTTGAAAGTTAATTCTCAGATGGATTAGCATCCAAATTTATTTTAATTTCTGGTCCACTTGAAGGTTGGTTCTCAGATGGATCTAATTCAGGTTCAGCCTTATTTGCGTTCCATACCTGATTTTCAAATGATTCTGGCACATCTCTCACGTCGAAGCCAACGTTTTTATCATCTTGAAAGGAATCTGGTTTTTCAAAGTAACTCCATATTTTGTACAAAGTCAAAAATTCTTCGGTAATGCCTTCCTTAACCAAAAGATTATGAAAAGATTTAAATCTTTTAATTAAATCTTCTCCAGTCAAACTGACATATGTTTTATGGTCCATGTGCGGAGTTGGAATCTTTACCTAAAAATGTGATAAAATAATATTAACTTACAAGGGAAAAATGAAAAAGCTTTATATTATTACCTCAGGGCGCTCATTTTTGTTTCCCAAACACTTTATGTAATCAACAGCATCTGGGTTGAAAGAGAATAAACCACACGCACGAAATCCATTAATTAAAGTATCCCTTTTAATATTATTTGCCACTACTTTTTCCAATAAAGGAGCAAATGTCATTTTATTTAAAACCTCTCCAGGATTTTCTTCATAAAATTCCCTGACGGCCTTTTTCCATCCCATTTTTATAGGCCTGAACACTGCAACATCACATGGTTGAAGAAGTCTGGTTGCATTCGGATATAAGGCTATAACTTCGATGTTCAGTTCATTGCAAAGTCTACTTAGCTCATAAGTTAAATGAGACTTATGGCCATCTAAAAATAATAATACAGGGAACTGTATATTATTTTTCACCAAGAATCGATGAAATACATTTTTCACATAATCATGGAACGTCTCTGCCGTCATCCACCCATTATCGGATCTTCCAATGCCCCAATCAGGATCTTTGACTGTCTGGCTTATTTTTTCTGGAATTCGCTTGTAAGGATAAACTATCATTGGTGGACAAGTTAATCCAGAGACAGAAAACGATAACATAACAGTGATGCTTTCCTTAGTTGATCCCTTTTCAACAGAATAAATATTCTTCGCGCCTTTTCTAGCAAAAACTCTGCCAGTTTCTGGACAAATTTGAAATCCGGATTCGTCGCAATTATAAATTCTTGAAGGGTGATTAATAATTAAATTTTTGGAAGTAAGATAACTGTTTATATCTTTAAACCATTTTCGAATGTCTGCTTCCGAAACGCAAGCGCTGGCACGACTTACAGCTTCACTTGTTCGCTGCACTATTGATTACCTTAAACCAACTATCACCAGGTCTTTTGTTTTTAAAGGGATTAGGTCGTGGATTTTCAGTCGCTATTTAAAATGTCCTCTCGTTTCCTAGGGAATCCTTTTGTTGCCAGCTCTTCTATCCATCTGCAAAAATAAAAACAGTTATCTAACAGTTCAACATTTTATTTTAGTAAATTAACTTTACCCTACAAGATCAGACTCTTCTCTTGCTGAAAGAATTGGATTTGGACCGCATGTAACTTTATGACCAGGATTTTTTATTTTAAATTCGAGCGTTGATTTGGGTACACCGTATTTGTGTGCGGCATTTCTATATGACATGTTGTTATTCTTGACGTCATTTATTGCGGCTTCCATCGATTCCACATTATATTCATTTTTCTTGGGCATGGTTGAACTAGACACATGAAAACATTGTGTAAATCAATGTTTCAGTTATAGGACATATTGTAAACCAGTTATTGGACAGGCGTCCAATAACTGGCTACACTGTGCATATTGACACCAAAATCGAAGTGCAGAAAACAGAGAAGATGCACAAGTATTTTACACAAAAACTGTACAAACTTTGCAAAATGCAGTTATTGGACGGATGTCCAACAACTGAAAATTATCATATTTTATATCAGTTATTGGACACCCCTCTAAAACATAACCTAGACTTAAATAGATCTATTGATGTAAACCTTAACTTACTTTTACTGCTTCTTTTTCTTGTATATTTATACGGAGCACTTTGGTAAAATTTTAACACAAATTATAACACTAAAATTCACCTAAGATTTCTTAACATAGGCTTAAGAAACCCGTCTTTTTGGTGCATAACAGAAAAATCTCACATTTGGCGCCAAAACAGAAACGTCAATGAAATGTGATTTAGGTTAATGTTGATACTAGTACTAAAATGGCGACTTCTCAACAAAACTTAGCTCACTACTGAATAAAGAATTCTTGTTTTTAGTAAATAAAATTGGAATGTCCAATAACTCGCAGTGTCCAGTGACTGGTATGTTTACCCTATATATATATATATATATATATATATATATATATATATATATATATATATATATATATATATATATATATATATATATATATATATATATATATATATATATTCATTCTTGTAAATAAAATGTTTATGAATATACGATATTTCGTAAATTTGTGTGAAAATACATTTCAAATTAGATGAGGTGGTTTTATTTCTTAGCAATAATATAATTTATGTAAATAATTACTTTTTCTTAATTGCCGGGTCGAACTGGGATATTCAGAAACAGGTACATTTTAGGTGCGGGCCGAACTAGGTCATTTTATCACAGGGTACCTGACCCTTCGGGCCGAAACAGGCATGGCCCAATACATCAACCAATCCAAAATTATATCAAATAACGACGTACCAAATTTTATGTTTCTATCCTAAAAGATAAAAAAAAGTTTTAGAGAACAACCACCTGTGAGAAAAACCCGGGCTTATAAAATCACAATTTCGAAGCAACTTAAATTTTTGCTCAGAAGTGTATTTGTTCGAAAACTCGTGCAAAATTTATATAAAGTTAACAATCTAAGTTAAAGTTTTAACCCAAATGATTTAAATTATTTCTACTTTCAAATAAACATAGAAAGCGATCTGATGTTTGGAACTAACGTCCAGTATGGCTATTTCTATTTTCAAGAGCAACTTTCGAAATTACCAGTTAGTTAGCAAGTTTGGTTTTCGGTGGTGTTTTGGCAATTACTTGGGTTTGCGAGTAATTTAAATGCAAAGTGAAATTTAATTTCGTATTTTGTCAAATAGGAGAACACCTACTCTACATTAATTTTAGAGAGCACACAATAAACAAATTATGGTTTGGGGCTTTTAATTATACAGATTTTTTAAATAAAATTTGGTCCGACGAAAGGTTGGTCCGACCAAAACGCATGATATTAATTGTACGGGGTTATTCATTTTTAAGTAAACAGAGCCTTATTTTTGAACTTCCCTGTACTTTTTAAACAAAGAATATAGCCATTTCGTGTATTTTTTTCCATAGAATTCAATAATCTAATCAGAAAAACATTTGAAACAAAAAAGTCAAGTCAAGTAAAGTAAAGTCAAGAAGTTTTAAAATCCGTTTAATACTTTTTAAAGTAATTTTATTTTATTTTAGCATATAATGTAATTAAATTTGGTACCGTTCTTCTGATAAAAACCTCATTGGTAAAACTACTCCAAAAGGTATAGCTTAAAACCAATGCCATTATTAATGCGTTTGTCAAGCCTGAGGTCTGGTTTTGATATGTTGACGACACTTTTATATTATGTAACGAAACCGATAAAGTTAGACACCATTCCATATATTAAAGGAACATCCAAGAAGATAAGAAGAATTACCAGACAATATGAAATTAAAACAGTTTATAAACAAAATAATATTTGGCTTTTCTCCAGAATAAAAACGTTTGAAAATTAAAACTTTTTATATACTATGAAGAACTATTCTGTCCTTGCATAATATATTAAAAGCTAAGATTACGTTAAAGAAAAATTAAAAGGAGGTTTCAAACTCTAAACACAGCTTAATTTGCTCTCGTTTTTTTCTTTACCTGGTTATGATACCTAATGGGTGTATCTTTTACCACCTAATTTTGTTTTTTTAAGTAATGTCAAACTCTTAACTGTCAATCAGTCGTATTTTTTAATATTTTTTTTACATCCTAAGACAGTATAACAGCAAGTTTTTGGTAAACTGTTTACCACATTTTTGAGACGGAACCATTAGCCCAGTTCACGTTCTGGCGTCTTGTTAAGATTTATTTTATTGGATTAAAATAATTTTAACCGAGAGCTAATAAATCTGTGTTTAGAGTTTGAAACCTTCCTTGTAATGTAAGTAGTTTTATATTATTTTTTTTTATTAATTTATTTCTTTTAAAGTAATCTTAACTTTTATTATATTATGCAAGGACAGAATAGTTCTTCATAGTATATAAAAAGTTTAAATTTTCTTAAAATGTTTAATAAACTTTTTTAGACTGGAGAAAAGCCAAATATTATTTTGTTTAAACGTAATATCCCAGAAAACAAATATACTTTAAAAAACAGTTTTCAAGTCCGATACAACACTAGCATTTAAAAAAACCAAACCAAACACATCTAAACAAGAGAAAGAGTGTATCTACCAAGCACCGTACGAGTGTGAGGAGTCGTATATTGGTGAAACGGGTGAAACCGTCCTAGAACATAAGCACCATACCCAAAAGGTGAAACATCCAAGTCTGGAATCGCCGACCAACGTTTGGTCTAAAGAACATGTCATTAAGTGGACAGAAGCACGGGTTGTTTACCGGGAACCTTATAGGAAAAAGCGTAAATTTAAGGAAGCCGTCTTTATTGTACACATTTTTATCAAAGCAAGTGTAAAAATACCCACTATTTGGAAACCATTCTTAAAACGCACCAATGTTGGGGTCCTAGGTAAACAATTCCATGCTTGACTGAAAATATATATTTAACACACCGTATTTCAAAAACTAAGACGTTTAGGACATATGTTTAAATAAAATTTTGTTCTTATTTTCTGTTGTAGAATCACCTCGTAAATTTTGTCGGTTGAGTTACTGGACACCCTGTATGTATGTAGGTAATTTGATTAAAATTGATGAAAACATTGGTGCCTAAACGGAAGGTTTATCGACTTTATTAGTACCAAAGACAATTACTATAATTGTCTTTGATAGTACCTAATTCTTTAAGTTTTTGATTGTCTAAAAATGGCGCTTCCAGCTTTGCGATATTTCTTAAAATAAAAAGTTATGATGTAAATAAATTTTAAGATTTAGGTAAAGTGCCCTCTGGCGGTATTTAAAAAAGTACTTTTGTCTTAAAATTTTAGAATCTGCGAAGCTCGATTTGTGTGCAAAATATCAACTGGATTTGTAAAAAAATAAATGCAATATGGTGAAAAGACCAAAAAAAAAAAGAATTTTGACTCGAACTCGAAAACGAATTACATTTTGAAAAAAAATTATATGAAGATCTACTCTTATTTTGTCAAGTAGAATCACCCCCTTAAGTTTTGTGATTGATTTTTGAATCACCCTGTATAGATGTTTCAAATTGTAATTAAAGAAGTAGTCCGGATTTTTATCTTTAAAAACTTTAAAAACTAACGTTCACAAAGAATGCGTATTGACAGCTTTTCTTGCAACAGCGAACATAACTGCATTTTTAAGACAATAAACCGGATAAAATTTATTGCGCCTTAATCCAATATTTTATGATTTTGGTATTTAATTAAATAAAAATGATCTTAAAAATACGTAAAACATAAAATACAACTTTAAATAAGAAAATTTAAACTTTATCTAAATAAATCAGCCCGATATTCTCGCGAAAGCCAAAACTTTAACTACGGTAACTTACAAGTGCAAATTGAACCAATTTTCACCCAGTTTTTCCTCGGAAAGTGTTGATAACTAATAAATTTCCCCAGAAAGGAATTTACTTGGTCGATTCGGGCTTTTCAGGGAGATTTATTTCTACTTTTGGCTACAAGTGGCGAGAGTTTTTACCAGATTATGTTTCTTTTGTGTAAAGAATTAAGCTAGAAAATGCTTTTTGTGGTTATGGAGTACAAAAGTTATATCTTTTTAAACAAAATGTTAGAAATAATAAAACGGAAAGTTTTTAAAAACGACCGAAAAATACATATGGCTTCACGTAACAGGGATGGGCAAATAATCCGAAAACTGGGATTTTTATATCTTAAAAACGTCATTAGCTAACATATGGTAGTACCACGTGCTATTTTGTTAAATGACACACCCTATATAGTAAGGACCCTAAGTCTGCCCCCTTTTGAAATCTAAACCGTTCGGTATTGACTTTAAAAATTAAGCGACTTGGCATCGTTGTGAGTGCCCTCTCAACAAAAAAGTATCTTAGTGTAAAATGACATTTTGATGTGTCTGATATTATTTTTCTAAAATTTAAGGCCTTGTTTTTAAAAGTGCTTGCTTTTAGCCGAGACACAAGCTCATCATTTTAAGGCTTTTAGCAAGTACTCTATAACCCTAGATTATGTCAAAATCCTCACGTACTTTAATAGTTACCTGTATTGGATGGCCATATTTTCGAGACTAATAAACTAAGATATAATTAATTGGTATTTTCTTAAATTTCTTTAAAATATGTTTTAATGATGATATTTGTGATAATATACAGGATAGAAGAAAGAGTATAATTTTAGAAATATTAAAGTGCTTTAGGAAAATACCACATTTATTTTATCTAACTTTATTAGTTTCGAAAATAACGCCATCCAAACAGGCTCGACGAGAGGGCGTTGAAGGCGGCAATAGGCAAATCTTTGGATACACTATTTTTTAAGGGGGACCAATAACTTTCACTTGTACTGGGGCCCGGCACTGCTCTCGACGGCTCTGAATCCAAATCAGGTAGGTATTTAGAGAATTATCAAGGTACCGCCATTTTGTAGAAGGTTAAAGTATTGACTCCATATTCTGTGGTAGGGGAGGCCAAAAGAGGGATTTTGGGATTTACTACAGCGCGGCAGATTAATATACCGGAGGATACTTTGTACCCGGCTAAGTACCTCCACCAAACCTTGTATGCAGAGCCGATCGTAAAAAACAAAAATATATCTATCAGAAACATGGGCGTAGCCAGGATTTTTTAAGGGGGGCAGGCAGTAAAAGGTGGTTCTCAAAGGTGATTCCCAGTTATATTCATTTGTTTTTACATATCCATACTGGGTAAAATTTGCAAAATTATGGTCATAACTTTTTACAGATGCTATATTATTAATTTATTAAGTGGCTTCTAGAAAAATTCCTACTTAAAAAAGCGCCTTTGATGTGGTACGTGAATATTTGAAATCCAGTGCTCTCTTGAGCCACCCTCGTGATGTATTTATTATACAGGGTTTTTCCCGGTAAAAAAAAATTAAGGGAATATTCCCGATCTAATCCTTTGAAAAAATTCTTGTATAAACATAGGTCCGGTAATGCAATGTTTCTAAGATACAGGATGGCAAACTTTAAATAAAAAAATGAAATTGTGTTTGTGTAACTCTTAATTTTCTTACCTTAATTAATAATACGTTTTGAAAATTATTTTATTTCTAAAAAAAATACCATACATTTTCAATTTGGCACCTCAAAAGCTGCGCGCGCTCTTTGAGAAATGTAACGAGACACTTCGTTACTGAGTTCCGACAGTGCATGTTGTCAAAAATTTAAAACACCTTCTAATTTCGCAATAATTTTCGCTATATTTCGCAAAAATAAGACTTTCTAAAACTAAATTCATAGTGACCACAAATGATTTTTATGGTGATGATATACAGGGAAACCTGAAGCTGAAGCTGAAGCTGAAAAAAGCAGAGACATAGATCGAGGTAAGGTGCCGCCATTATTGTTCATTGAATATTGTATGGTTCGGTTTATTTCTTTTTTAATTACTAAATAACACGCTTACAGTCCCGTGTTATCGAAGGAAATTAATTCTCTTAAATTTTCCTATAAACATAAATATTTCTGATCCTTCTTCCGGATTTTACTAGTTAAAAAATTCAAAAAAATAATAATAAATTTATTTTTCCAAAATTAATCGCCATATTTAAATTCAAATTCCTGCTGTTAGCCGTTTGAAGCAGTGGTCTACCGTGCGACTCAGTAAACTTGTGCGCCGTCATTCTATCGCGATCGATTTTCTTATTAGCCAATAAACGGAAACATGAAGTTTTGCTGAAGCGTACGCTCGTCCAGCTGATTTTGACTGGTACTACCTGAAATCATTGTTTACAATATTTATTTTCAGTTTTATTTTTAAAACATTTTATCTAACACTAAAGTGAAATCGTGGCTTTATATTTAGAATAAATTCGCACAATTTAGCAGTGTTTCTTGTTTAATTAATGGTGGGATATTAGTTAATTTAAAATAAAGTTTAAAAAAGATAGTTTTGCTATTTTTAAGTGAATATTCGCAAAAACGAAATTCCATTCAGACAAAGTTGTTTACATTTCGCTGATGACAGGTAGCCAATTTTGTTTATTCTTAAAATAAAACTTATTTAAAAATTTACAATATAAGCAATAACGTTTATTCAACATTAATAAAGGATTAAATAATAAATTTAAAAATATATATATATATATATATTTATTATCACTAACTAATTAATAATTACTTCTTTTTAAATAATTTAAATTTTAAAACTATAATTTTTCTTAAATATTTTCAAAATGAGTAATATTAGAGCATTGTCGCAAAAAAGAAAAGTTTTTGAAAATCGAATTACAGAAGTTTACGTAGCAGCTTCAAAAGCTAAAACTGATTCAAGTCAAAGTTGTTTATTTCAGTCAAAGTTTGAAAAATTAGATGAATTTTATGATGATTTTAAAAGCATTCACAATGACATAATAGGACTTATCGAATCAGATAAGGACTTTTCCACTCATGATACTATTAGAAAAGACACTGACGAATTTTATTTTAAAACAAAGCAAATTTTTCATGAACTTTTTCCTAATTCTAATTATCAAAATAATTTCGTTTCAATTCAAAATAATAATCAATCGGATGTTAGGTTACCTAAGTTAACAGTACCCTGTTTTGATGGTACGTTAAAAAATTGGCCTACCTTTTATGATATGTATTTGTCACTTGTACACAATAATACTAGTTTAGCAAAAATTCAAAAATTTCAATATCTTATATCATTTCTAAAAAATGAGCCACTTAATTTAATCAAATCAATTCCTACCACAGAATCTAATTATAACATAGCATTTAAAACTTTAACAGATCGTTACCAAAACAAAAGAATTTTAGCTTCAACATATTGGAATGCGTTAAATAGCGCACCATTTTTAAAAACAAATGTGGCTAAATATTTACGTAACCTTTTAGATACTTTTAAAGAAAATATTGCTGCTTTAAAAGTTTTAAATTTTCCCACAGATCAATGGTGCTTTGTTCTGTTTAATATGCTGCTTCAAAGGTTGGATTCAAGCACAAGAACAGCATTTGAGATAGAGCATAGCAAAATTGAGCTTCCAACATACCAAAATCTGACTGATTTTCTTGAAAATCAATGCAGAGCATTAGAATCGGTTCAAAATATGCCATCACAAAAAACGTTTCAAAAATCATTTTCTAACAATCAACCTAATTTAAAAGGCCAAAATATCTCATTTTCTAACTCAAAAAATCACACTTCGCATACTTTTATGGCTAATACTTCTAGTTGTAACTCCAGTAATGCTTCATCTAATAGTTTTTCAAATAACTCCAACTTTCCCAATAACCAATCTTTAATTGCAAATACCTCAAACCTACGACCTAATCAGCCAACTTACTCTAATAATAACAATCAAAATACGTATTCAGGAAGTAACTCTGTCTCTGTAAACAACTCTTCTTCACATCGATGCCGATTATGTAATCAAACCAGCCATAATTTGTCGCATTGTTCTCTGTTTTTAGCCAAAACTCCCTCTGAGCGTTTTACATATGTAAAGCAAAACAATGCTTGTGTAAATTGTCTCCGCTTTTCTCACAGACTTAAAGATTGCCCTTCAACTTTTAATTGTCGTACCTGTCGCTTACGTCATCATACTTTATTACATATTTTACAACCTACCGACTCACCTCAAACCAATTTTCCAAATAATCATTTTTCGCAAAATAATCAACCCGCTCCTCAAAACACTAATTGCACTACTTCAAATAATCAAACAGTAAATTGTGGATGTACAGCCTTTTCGTTTACAACTCCTCAAAGCACAGTGCTTCTTTCCACTACTAAAGTTGAAATTCTCGATTCTAGAGGCCATTTTCAAGTAGTTCGTGTCGTACTTGATTCAGCCAGTCAAGCAAACTTCATTACCCAAGCGTGTCTAAACCGGTTAGGTCTTATCAGAAAACAATGGAATGTACCCATGATCGGCGTAAATAAATCATCATCTTCTACCAATGGTATAACTAATTGCACGATAAGACCTGTTGGTCAAACATATCCTACTTTTAATTTTGAGGCACTTGTTTTACAAAAACTTTGCTCTGAAATGCCATCAATTAAAATTAACAGTGCTGACTGGAATCATATTTCACATTTAAAACTAGCTGATGAACATTTTCATACTCCTGCACCAGTTGATATGCTTCTAGGTGCTGATCTTTATTCTCAAATCCTTTTATCAGGTCGAATACCTGGAAAACTAGGGCAACCAACAGCTATAGAGACTGTTTTTGGTTGGATGCTTTTAGGAAAAACTGACAATCAAATAGCTCTATTTTCAACAGTTAATTCATATTTTACCTCTTTTGAATCAAATCTCAATCAAAATATCTGCAAATTTTGGGAATTAAAATCGTTGCCTTCTAAATTACATCTCTTACCTGAAGATAAAAAGTGTGAGAATATATTTCAAAATACTGTAACCCGACATAATTCTGGTCGTTTTATTGTCTCGCTGCCTTTTCGCCACACCGAGCCTGACCTAGGAGATACATACTCTGTAGCATATAGGTGCTTTCACTCCCTAGAATCTCGCTTACTCAAAAACCCTACATTATACTCTCAGTATTCAGATTTTATGAGAGAATACCAAAAAAATGGTCATATGAGTCTTATTTCGCCTTCTGAATCCAATAAATTTGTCAATTATCTTCCCCACCACTGCGTAGTCAAACCCGATAAGTCAACTACCAAAGTTCGCGTAGTTTTTAATGCCTCTTCTAAGGGATCAAAAGGTTTAAGTCTAAATGATACTCTTTTACCTGGTCCCAAACTTCAACCTGACATAAACACAATTCTTCTTAAATTTCGCTTCCACCCCATAGTATTTTTAGCGGACATAAAACAAATGTATCTTCAAATACTTCTAACTCCAAATCATAGAGATTACCAAAGAATTTTATGGCGTTTTGATCCTAAAGAACCGCTTCAAGAGTACCGTTTAAATACAGTTACCTTTGGTGTAAGCTCAAGCCCTTTTCTTGCAATACGCACAATTCAACACTTGGCTTCCATAGAAAGTAAAAATTATCCTGACGCATGCCAAATTCTTTTAAATGACATATTTGTTGATGATATTTGCGCAGGCGCACCCTCTCTAGATGTTGCATTGTCCTTACAAAAGATCTCATTACAATTCTAAAATCTGCTGGTTTTGAACTCCGAAAATGGGCTAGTAATCACCCAAAACTTCTATCTTCTTTTTCACAAGATGATTGTCAAATGCCTATCTCATTCGATAAGGAAGAGCCTTTATCTATTGAGGTTCTGGGCCTACAATGGGATCCTGTCACTGACAATATGTTTTTGTTTCACATCCCTCAAATAAACCATGTACAAAACGAAATATTTTGTCTGATATCGCCCGCATTTTTGATCCTTTGGGTTTTTATCCCCAGTATCCTTTCTCGCTAAACATTTAATGCAAAGGCTCTGGATTTCTAAAGTAGATTGGGACGACCAACCTGAACAATCTATTATTGATATCTGGACGCAATTTAAAAATGAACTTCCATTTTTATCGAATATTAAATTTCAAGAAACATATTTTCTAATAAGATTACCCGGTGCGAATTACATGGTTTCTCTGATGCCTCAGAAAGTGGCTATGCAGCCGCGGTATACGCTCGTCTTGAGTTAGTAAACAGTGAAACTAAAACTGCCCTTATTATAGGTAAATCACGAGTTTCGCCCCTTAAATCTCAAAGTATTCCAAGGTTGGAACTCTTAGGAGCCACCCTTCTTACTAATCTTCTTAATTTTGTTATAAAAACATATTCTCCTCTTATATCTATTGACCAAGTTTTCGCTTATTCCGATTCACAAGTTGTTTTAGCCTGGATCTCTAGTTCGCCTCATCGCTGGAAGAGTTTTGTGGCCAATAGAGTTAGCCATATTCAAGAAACTATTCCAAATGTTTCATGGCATCATGTCACTTCGCAGGAGAATCCTGCAGACTGTGCTAGTCGCGGATTAACCCCAGCACAATTGGTAAATTATTCCCTCTGGTTTACCGGCCCATCGTGGCTAAGTCTAAGTCAATCAGAGCGAAAAGTTGACCAGTCTTCACTACAAAATTTCGAATTATCTTATATTGACCAAGAGAAAAGACCTCAAGAAAAACCAATAACTTTATCAACCCTAATTGAAAGTACTTTTATCGATACTCTTTTTCTTAATATTTCTTCATTGTCCAAAATTCAAAAAATTATTTCTTATTGTTCTAGATTTATTCACAACTGTCGTAAAACAAATTCAAGGCTCTCTGGACCAATATCTCCATTTGAATTACAAAACTCATTAAACATTCTAGTTAAAAAAACTCAAGAAATCCAATTTTCCAATTTAATTATCCAATTAAAAAATAATGAACTATTACCTAAAGCTTTTCGTAAACTTTCACCTTTTCTTGACATCCATGGTCTTGTCAGAGTGGGCGGCCGTTTAAGACATGCCAATATTTCTTTTGAAGCTAAACACCCACTTCTTTTACCCCGATCGCATCGACTTACAGAACTTATTATTGATCATATCCATAAAGAAAATTTACACCCCGGACTAAATACCGTTCTATACTTATCACGCCAGCAATTTTGGATATTATCAGCACGTCGTGCCATTCAATCTGTCCTGTCAAAATGTCTCCGTTGTTTTCGCATGAAACCCAAAACTTACACCCCCTATATGGGTGACTTACCTTCGTTTCGCATATCTCAAATAAAATGTTTTCTCATGTAACCCTAGATTATGCTGGCCCCATTAGTATAACCATGGGCAGGTACCGTGGCGCTAAAGTTTATAAATCTTATATTTGCATCTTCGTTTGTTGTGCCACCAAGGCAATTCATATTGAACTTGCTTCGGACTTATCATCTGATGCTTTTATAGCCGCATTTCGGCGATTTGTGGCCAGGCGTGGTCGTTGCACTAATATTTATAGTGATTGCGGCACTAATTTTGTCGGTGCCAATGCGCAATTAAAAGATTTGTCCAAGCACGCAGCCGAAAATCTTCAAATTATTTGGCACTTTAATCCCCCTGCTTCCCCACATTTTAACGGTCTTAGCGAAGCTGCCGTTAAATCTGTTAAGTCCCATTTATATCGAGTAATTGGTGACCAAAAATTAACATACGAAGAACTAAACACTTTGCTTTCGCAAATCGAAGCCCTATTAAATTCTCGACCATTATGTGCTCAAAGTTCCGATCCAAACGATCTATCGCCACTTACCCCAGGGCATTTCCTTACAATGGAACCCCTTGCTTCTTGTCCAGATTCCGATTTATCATCTCTAAAACTAAATACACTTTCACGTTGGCAATTAATTCAGCGAATGAATTCAGATTTTTGGAAACGTTGGAAGCACGAATACATAAACACACTGCAACAACGTTCTAAATGGTTACAAACCTCAACAAAAGTAGAACTAAATACATTGGTTCTTATTAAAAATGAAACTAAACCCCCGTTACATTGGTCCCTAGGCCGTATAGTAAAATTACACCCTGGTCCAGACGGGCATGTACGAGTGGTTACAGTAAAGACACAACAAGGATTATTAAAACGTCCCATTGTTAAATTGTGCCCTTTGCCGGTAAATTAAACAAGAACCAATGCTTTGTGACGTCATTTTTGTGTTACGGGTAGTTTAAAATTAGGATTTTTTATTTTTTTCTTTTCTCTCAGGTAATCAACCTGCATCATGGATTTTTGTTATATTATTTTATTTCACTTATTATCGTGGGTTATAAAACGTTCGTTTTAGTGGGCGGAAAATGTTTGTGTAACTCTTAATTTTCTTACCTTAATTAATAATACGTTTTGAAAATTATTTTATTTCTAAAAAAAAAAAAATACCATACATTTTCAATTTGGCACCTCAAAAGCTGCGCGCGCTCTTTGAGAAATGTAACGAGACACTTCGTTACTGAGTTCCGACAGTGCATGTTGTCAAAAATTTAAAACACCTTCTAATTTCGCAATAATTTTCGCTATATTTCGCAAAAATAAGACTTTCTAAAACTAAATTCATAGTGACCACAAATGATTTTTATGGTGATGATATACAGGGAAACCTGAAGCTGAAGCTGAAGCTGAAAAAAGCAGAGACATAAATCGAGGTAAGGTGCCGCCATTATTGTTCATTGAATATTGTATGGTTCGGTTTATTTCTTTTTTAATTACTAAATAACACGCTTACAGTCCCGTGTTATCGAAGGAAATTAATTCTCTTAAATTTTCCTACAAACATAAACAAATTGTTATAACAATTATCCGATTTTATTAAACTTTGGCAGTAAAATTAATAGCAGCAAGAGTCTTATGTGGTCTTTTATTAAGTCTAGTGGCGAGAGGCACCTAAACAAATATTTCTAACAGAAAAATTTAACTCACTGGCTCTTGTGATTTTTTTTGTATTTTTCCTTTTTGTGTATTTGCCGAATACATGAAATCGGCAAATACACAAATTTGGCGTAACATATATTCCATTAATCCGGCCATTTGAGAGTGACGTAAGGAAAGCGGAGGGCTGCAAAGTTGTCAAAAGAAAACCGTCATTTTGATATTCTCGGACGTGGCTATTTTTTCTTTTATTATTTTATCCAACACGTACATATAATATCTGCATAATTGATCAGATTTTGAGGATATAAAGTGTACTATAAGTCACTAGTGAGCTAAAGTACCCTTTAGCTCACTAGTGAATTATAGACTTTAACAAACCCGTAGTTACCAACAAAATGCATTACAACCAAACAAGCTTGCTTTCCAAAAAATACAAAATTTTGTTGCTGGTGTTGACAATGACAAGTAACAAATAATGGATGACGTTTTCAAATTATTTTCGATATTAAAAACGATTTATACGAAAGTGTTGGATAAAATTTTGTATTAGACACGTAAGTTATTACATATAAGTCACTTAAGAAAATTACCTCTCTCGCCCTTCGGGCTCGAGAGTTAAACTTTTTTGGGTGACTTATATGTAATATAACTCACTTATCTAATAAATAACTATTAAAGAAAATGATTCAAAGATAACAAAAAATATATAATTCAATACGATTCGAACATTTTCCACAAGCCGAAATAATAACATTATTTTTTTAACATAAGTATTAAAAATCTATAGCCGCTTTAAAAATCTATAATAAAAAAGGTATACATTATATAATGTGTTTTTCTTTTTAGCTTTGCAACCCAATAGGTATCTATGACGCTCGAGTAAATCCCCATATAGCATCGTCGGCTACCCTACTAAAAGGAAATTTAAAATATATCTATCTGCGAGAAAACCAGCCGGATTTTCTCGAAAAACCCAAAACTTTTAACTACGGTAACTTACTAGTGCAAATTAAACCAATTTTCATCCAGTTTTTCCTGGGAAAGTGTTGATAACTAATAAATTTTCCCACAAAGGAATTTACTTGGTCGATGCGGGCTTTTTAGGGAAGATTTATTTCTACTATTGGATAAAAGTGGCGAGAGTTTTACCAGATTATATTTCTTTTGTGTAAAGAATTAAACTAGTAAATGTTTTTTTGTAACTGGAAAAAAATTTGACATTGTATCTCTGTTAACAGGTACTAAAATATGACTTTTATAAAATTACTTTTTTCCGGACATACATACATGTCCTTAAAGGTAAATATTAATTTTTAGAATAATTTATTTTACAGAACTTACATTTACCTTAATTAGGAGCAGTGGCGGCTGGTCAGAGGACGCAAAGAGGCTTAACCCAATAAATTTGAAAATCCAAATAATTATGAATATTCTTTTTTAAAATGCTTGGGTATCATTACTTTACCATTAATTTCTAATATAAATACATAATATGCTCGAATTAACACTATCACTACCTACCACACTGCATCAAACCGCCCACGAACCGCAAAAATTTAAATTTTGATGAAATCATTAACCAAAAATAATAAATGTCATACGTAGCAAAGGAGGCAAGCCTCCGGCCAATACTACCGGCTGCTTTAAAAACACAGCTTCGCGAGCCCTAACAAGCAGAGACAAACGTCCTGCTTTTTAATTATCGTTGCTTAAATTAAACCGCTACAGGAGACTAGCCTCAGTTTGTCTCCGTTAGTGCTCGTGTCACTTGTGTGTTTGTTTTTGCTTTGATTTAGTTATTCCGAATGGCGTGACGGGCCAAAACCTTTAATATTGTTAGATAGTAAATAAAGTAAGTAAAGTCTTGTATAAATTCTATTAGTACTAGGTACCCTAGTTGCCGGATTTTTAACCAGTTCTATCAGTATTGTCCTAACACTCTAACCCAAACCAACCCCTGAAACATCAAAAATGTATTTAATATTTATATATTGCGGTAAGTTTACCTGACCTACACACCATTAACAGTTGGATACTGTCGTCCAGACTAGACCTATAGTTTATCGTAGTTTTTAAACTAAGGCCCAGGTCCTAGGTACAACGTGTTTATAAAACTGAATGTTGTTATGTATAGTGCAGTAGTTTGAGCCAAAAAAAAACTGTTTTTTTTAAGTATATCGAAAAAGGTACGAGAAAAATATTGTGGCAGTTTGAGACCTTAACAGTAATATTACTAGGTCTATCTTCGCGACTAACCATTTTTCGACAACTTTTTTATGCAAAATTTGCAAGTTGTTGATCTGAAAAATTTTACCAAAACCTTATTTAGGGAAATTAAATTTTCTACAAAAAACCCGTCCTTGTAAATTGGCGTCAAATAAGACATATCCATGTCATCAAGCTTTAAACATTGAACTATTTTCTTAAGTTTGTTCTTGTGTTTAGACTTTTCTTACTACTACAAATATCAATATTTAAATAAATCCAATACACATGGTAAGTGACTTTCCTCAAATTTTACAGAAAACTATTTTTTTCCTATTGCCTTTTTTTAAACAAAGGTGGTATTTTTTATTTTATTTTTTTTGTAAAACATTGGTGCGCAGCTTTTCAGTTCTTAGTTTTTGTTGAAAAATAATGCACAGGAAACGATCCCCATCGTTTCCCGTAAAATTCGTAAAATTGACGAAAGTTGCTTACTATGTTTTATCAAAAACCCATCGATATTTTGAAAGGAAATGAAATGCGTTACAAAAAATTTTTTTTTCAGGTTTTATTAAATTCGCTCCTTCAAAAGTTATGAAGTTGAATCCGAAAGTAATTTCAACGTCGAATAACTTTTAAAGAACATAATTTATTTCAAAATGGTACGACACCTTTATTTGCAGTAATAACAAAAATCCAATCCAAGAAAAAAGATTTAAAAATAGTTCAATGTTCGAAGCCCGATTACATACATGGAAAAGGCCTATTTGACGACGATGTACAATGAGAGCTTTCTTGTAGAAATTTTGATTTTCCTTAGGAATGTGTGGTCAAATTTTTCAGATGAACAATTAGCGAGTTTGACATAGAAAAAAGATTGTATAATAATACAGAGTATTAAAAACAAATGCTAAACTTACGATTTTTGGGCTATTCGGCCGTCGTTGTAGATTTTGTTTCCTTGACGTTTCGCCAACGCGAGTGTTTGTCATCCTCAGAAGGTTCCTAGTAGGGTACTTGCGTACTACTGTGCCACACAGTATATCAAAAACATGCTCTTGGCTTCATATAACTTTATTAAGGGAGTAGAAAGCGTCAACAATACTGATTTTTTTATCCTTGGATAATCCACGAAGGCTGAAAGCCTAAATACTAACGTACCGTGGGTGTCTTAAGCAGGGTAAGAAAAAGTTTGTTAATACGGGACTTAAAAACTTGAAGATTTGGGGGAAGGAAAGACCTCCGCTGGCAGTAGGTTCCACAGTCTAGAAACTCTAGGGATAAAAGAACGAACGAAATGGGAAGTTCGGGACCTGTCCAACTGAACTGTATAGGGATGCATACGCGCGGCACCACGAGTTTCTCTGTTGGGAGCTGCAAAAGGAGGGACTATATAGGGGATAATTCGTCGGAGCAGAAGCAGTAAAAGTATCTATAGAAGAGCGATAGATCTCCCACAGCTCGACGATGGGCAAGAGAAGGAAGTCTTTGAGTAAGTAAAGGATCATTAATAAGACGAACAGCCCTTCTTTGAATGGCATCAAGAATGCTGAGGGTTGTAGGGGATGCCATTCCCCAGACATGAGAACAATATTCCAGAGAGGGTCGTATTTGGGACACATACAAAGTGTATAAATTGGAAGGAGAAAAATACTTTTGGCTTAGAAAAGAAATCGAAATAATTATTTATTTATTTAAAAAAATTGATTTCTTCTTTTTGTGTTAAAATTTCCTACTACAAATTTAAACAAATCTAGTGACTTATGCTTTTCTCTTATCAAATGGTAAAATTATTTTTTGTACTCGATGTTAAAAGTGAGTGTTACGGCCCCAAAAATAAATAACCGAATCACCCTGTAACTCTCACCGCCCATTTCCGATTCAGCCGTTGCGTCCGGAATAATTTGTCTGGCGGTCACGTGACGTTTTCTAGCGTTGCTGCTTGATTTATGTCGGTCGCGATACCACCAGCATTAAACCGCACGTCCCAACGGGCCTGCAGTGGGATTGGAATTAAAAGTTAAGTTGGGATTTGTTATGTGAAATTGATTGATTTGACTAAAAGTTTAATAATTGTACAGGGTTACAAGGTGAAAAAGCTAGTAACACGGTGTATTTGGTGGCACTAACCCTTTCTGGTCTTTTGCAAAAAACATAAGTAGGAATTTTTGTACCTGTTCTTTTCCACCACTAACTTGGAAAGAAGAAAGTATTTCTACCGCTAAAGCAAAGACAGAACTATTTGCTCAACAGTTTGCTGCCTCTCTGTTCTTTTTAAAATAATGGAGAAATTCATTAATTTACAAATCATTAAGTATTTAGAAAAACACAAAATTATGACATGCAGTATAAATTTTGTCACAAAAGATCTACAGCAGATCTTTATACCTTCGTATCACAGTGCTGAAATAAGTCCCTTGAGGTTCTAGGTGAGTCCCAGGTCGTTGCTCTTGATATATCTAAAGCTTTTGACCAGGTATGGCATGCCGCGCTCCTTAATATACTTTCCATCTATGGTCTTTCAACTAAACTCTACTTGGCTCTCTACTTATCTTTACTATCGGCGTATATCAGTTATTGTGGATTGCTACTCTTTAAGCTTTCACCAAGTAAATGCTAAATGTCTCAGGGTTTAGTACTGGCACCAACATTGTTTTCTCTTCACGTCAACGACCTTCTCTCGTCCACAACTAATTCCATTCATAATTTTGCCGTGTGAAAAGTGCAGTGAAGTACAGCTTTCATGTTCCTGAACCAATCTCTAAACCTGATTTGGAAAGCAAGCGAAAAGCGACTCAAGTGTCTCTTTCACAGGACCTCAATTTAATATTGGATTGGGTCGCGAAAAATCTCGTCCATTTTAACACATCCAAAACAAAATAATGTTCCTTGGTGCGAAAAGAATCATCGAATACTTATACTTTATTTATAAGCGGCCAAGTTTTTCAAAGCAAGGCATCTTTAAACTTGTGGGCGTCACATTTAGGAATAATCTTAATTTGCATAATCACATTGTATCTATAGCCACTGAAGCTTCAAAAGAGTTTCTAGAATGTGAAACCTGCTGCCCGCAGAGGTTTTTTCTTCTCCCCAGTTCAAAACCAGGGCCTGATTAACCATTAGGCTAATTAGGCTGCAGCCTAGAATTCGAAGATTTGGTGGGCGCTAAAATCGTGATTGGGGGGCGCTCTGATCATGAGAGTGTGGGAAAAAGTAGGTGAAGACGTTTTAACCTTTTTAGATGCGGATTTTTTTTGCTCTTCCCTTTTATTTTGACGCATTTTTAGTCGAAAAGGCCCAATTTTTTTCCTTATTTTGTATTGCTCTTCAATTTTTTCTAGATGCGAGAAAAAAATTCGAGGGGCACAAAATTTGCAGTTCGCCACTGAAAGGCACTCTTTTTCTTTCATAACCATCTGACGACCATGAGGGGCTTCTCATTATTAACCTAGGGCGGTCACAAGTCTTAATCAGCCGCTGCCCAAATCTTTTGTAAATATTTAAACAAAATAATAAAGGCTTCTCTTCAGAAAAAAAGTTTTTAATTTTCGTTGTCTAGTTAATTTTGCGGGCCAGTGTATTTAGCTTTTAAACTGGCAATAACTAGGAATAGAATTAGTATATGAAATTGTAAAAAATCTTTATTATCATTAACATTTGTAAATTTGAATTAGCATTTCTTTAATAAAGCAAGTCTTAATTATACTTTTTCAAATTTTTGCAGTGCCGTTTGGGTAGTTAAAAGCATAATTTCTAATTCTTTAATTCATTTTTCATTTGCAAGGATTAAACGAAGTCCGTGAATAAAACATTTAGTTATAAAAGTAATCAAGACTAATTTCCATGCAAATAGAAATTTTAACAATTTGAACTTTTTATTATTTTTTTAATTTGTATTTTATTTAATTATACAGGGTGTCTTTAAAAGGTCTGTACAAAATACTACAAAATACATTGATCTAACTAATTTTACTTTAATGGAAAAGTTAATCGTTTGCGAGATACAGGGTGTCAAAGTTTTTATTTTATTTATTTTATTTTATTTTATTTTATTTTATTTTATTTTATTTTATTTTATTTTATTTTATTTTATTTTATTTTATTTTATTTTATTTTATTTTATTTTGTTTTATTTTATTTTATTTTATTTTATTTTATGTTATTTTATTTTATTTTATTTTATTTTATTTATTTTATTTTATTTTATTTTATTTTATTTTATTTTATTTTATTTTATTTTATTTTATTTTATGTTATTTTATGTTATTTTATTTTATTTTATTTTATTTTATTTTATTTAGTTTATTTTATTTTATTTTATTTTATTTTATTTTATTTTATTTTATTTTATTTTATTTGGTTAAAGGACTTAGACTTAGGCTTAAGGCAAGAAATCAAAATCTACTCATATTTTTGCTGTTAAATGTAGTGGAAGTCACCTGCAATCCTATGCTTTCGTTCAAAGTGTCATTACCCTTTTTTAATACAAGGGAAAAAAGTTTTATTTTACATCTCGAGGTTGTATTGTCCCCCGGCGCTAAGAAAAGGGTGACTATAAACCGAGAGCTGAGATCTAAAATTTTTCCCATGTTTAATACACTTTTTTCTGTGACGGGAAAAACGAAGACGTAATACAAAAAACATATCATTTTAATATATTTAGTCAAAAAATTATGTAAAATTAAAAGTTTTAAATTGGTCGGCTGTCGTATTTGAAACAACAATTAGTCCTTGCATTACTATGGAAACCTTTAAACAAGTTATTAAATATTTGTCAATGTAATTTTTTGACGGATTTAAATTAATAAGTTAAAGTTAAAATTAATTGTTTACTAGTTATTTTAAATACCATAAAGTTAAAAAATGTCTGATTGTACTCTGGATATAAAGAACTTGTTATTTTTGTATAATAATATATTCTAAAATTAAATATCTACCTTAAATTACATGTATATTTGTTCGGAAAAAAGTAATTTTATAAAAAGTCACACTTTAGTACCTGTCAAGAGAAATAAAATGTCAATTTTTTTCCGTTATGAAAAAAATTAAATCCATTAAAGAAATATTGAATTACCATTTACCATTACCATTTTCATACTTGTACCCTATATACAGGGTGTCTCTAAAATGTTTGTACAAAATGCTACCATAATCTCAAATTATAACGATTTAACGCAATTTACCTTAGTCGAAAAGTAGATCGTTTACGAGATACAGAGGTATTAATGTTTCTATTTTATTTTAGTAATTTTTAAATAT
The DNA here is from genome assembly GCA_014170235.1 of Listronotus bonariensis. Lineage (NCBI taxonomy): Eukaryota > Metazoa > Arthropoda > Insecta > Coleoptera > Curculionidae > Listronotus > Listronotus bonariensis. Next base: position 39,138 of record JACEGR010001345.1, read on the forward strand.
TTTATTTATTGTTACTTTTTTACTAACTTTTGTATAGGTAAGTTTTTTCTATAGACAGAAATCGAATGCTGCTCATATAGTTGCTTTTAAATATAGAGGGAGCCACCTGCAGTCCTTTGCTTTTGTTCACTGCTTCAACTGCTATTACTTTTTTGTCTCTGTATATTATGATTCTAGTAAATAATTTTATTTTTTGCACAAAAAAGGTATACCTGCTTAATATCGCTATGAACAACGTTCCTGAGATATTTTAGATTACACGTTTTATTTCACATAAAAAAAATCCTTTGCATTTCTTTACGCTTAATTAAGGCCACCGGGTTTCTCTAAAAAGTCTGTACAATCTGGTTTTACAATTTTAGTACGCTAAAATACAATATTTTAACCCAATTTGCCTTTGTTGAAGTTCTGTACAAATTTATACTACAATTCCCTTACGCCAAAATTCAACGATAAAACCCAATTTGCGTTTGTTGAAAATTTGATCGTTTACGAGATACAGGGTGTCCAAGTAAAAAAAATACATGGAAAATGTTACACCCTGTATCATGCAAACCTTTTACCTTTCGACTGAGGTAAATTGCAATAGATAGTTGTATTTTGGCCCACCAAAATTGTTTGCTTGTAGCGATATTTATCAAGAGTACCTTTTTTGTGCAGAAAATATGGAAAACCCAAAAATTCTATACCAAAATTTATATATACTGGGGCACAAAAAAGTCATGACAGTTTGACCCAAGCAAGAGCCTGCAGGTGGCTTCCTCTACATTTTACGACAAAAACATTTGAGTATTTTGGTTCCCACTCTAAAAAAACCTTTAGAACTGAATTTTGTGAAACGGATTTTTAAAATAAGTAAAATATTTAAAAATAACTAACATAAAATAAAAACTTTGACACCCTGCATCCTGCAAACGATCAACTTTTTGACTAAATGCGGGATTTACACACTGATCTGAAAAATAATAAGGATGAATACAGCAAAAATAATAATAACTCCTACGTGGGCACTGCGCAGTCCTCTTGTGGGCATGCGCAGTAAAAATTTACAGACTGGCGGAAAACAAACATCAGGACCGGGTTTGGAAATTTGATATACGGGGTTTTTAGGGCGCTAATTACGAATCTAAAAGTTTTTTTGGAAACGTTTTGTTTTCGATACATTCATTATCAAAGTTGAAATTTAATTCTTAGTTTCACTCTATTCCGCCCTCTTTTTGCACAAAATTCTTGATATAACACTAAATTGGCACACAATATTTTATACACATCTCTAAAAAAACTTTTTTAGTTATTTTACAGGTTTTTTTTTAATTAAATTCCAAATCTTTTACCTCTAAATGCTGCAACCATGCATACACCTATGTGTGTAATGGTTTCAAACATGGAGACTTAATTTAAAGCAAACTTTTTATATTAATAAAGAAAGGTTTAAAACCAATAAAAAAACATGTTTTAAAAACGGTTTTTTTATAGTTAAACAAAATATTGTGTGCTAATTTAGTGTTACATCAGTAACTTGGTGCAAAAGAAGGGGAAATATAGTAAAAATAAGGATATTTTGACCTTGATGACGAATATTTTAAGATCAAAACGTTTCCGAAAAAAATCTTTTAGATTCGTGATCAGCCCCAAAAAACCCCCGTAGACCAAATTTTGTCAAAATCGGAGTTGCCGCAGCTTTCTAGACAATTACCTAATTTTGTTTTTTGAATATACATATTTAAATATTTTATTTTAAGTTTGTACTCGTCTTCCATAGAAGTTCCTAAAAATTAAACTGGTTTAGATATTGGGTGCTATTTTTGTCTTGTATAATTTAGTATACGAGAGTGCTTTGAAGCACTAATCTCAATTTGAATTCCGTTTTTGCTGGACCCTCTTTGACTTTACCTCAAAACTGCACGATATTTTTGCGTTATTATCTTTCTTCTTAAAACTACTTTGACACAACAAAACTGAATGATTGGTATTTGGTTTATTTTATTATAAAACCAATTAGTTTTGATGTAACTAGTTTAAGGAATAAATCTCAATTTATAAACGGATATTTCACTCCTGCTGCCGTAGCAGTTTTCGTTTAGTTAAACTTGGCATGTAATGCCATTTGTAAATGCCGGCGTCGCGCCGTCCCTTGATTTGACTTGACCAAGTTTTCACTTCTGCCGTTAGTCGTTTGCAAACGTTTGTGATCGTGAAATTTTATGCTGAAAATTTTTGGGGTTAGGGCCAAACTGACATCATATTTGTAATCAATCAAACCACAAAAAAAACCTTCCAATTTCTGCAAAACAACACTATACAATTACTCATTATTTAGTTTTGGTTTAACAAAAATAAAATAAACGAAAGTTAAAAAACCAACAAAGCACAAATGAAAGGACGAATACCAAATGACTAATAACGGTCGACCGTAGACACGAACGTACGAAAATAGATGAGAGGTTGGCTTTGGGCGGCTAACGGCGTTAATTTTACCTGGATTTTACGATCGGGAAATTCCAAATTATCAATTTCATTATGATGAGTGTGGCCCTGCCGCTGTTTAGGTAAACGTTTTCAGTGTTGCAACCACTATATTTATTAAATTATTGCAAATTTTGTCAATGTTGCCAACACTTTATTGAATTTTAATTAAAAAACACTAACTTTTATGAGAACTGCGCATGTGCAAAGATGGACAGTAACTATCCCAGTGTGGGGTTAAAAATTCGTGCGCTGGTCTATTGAAAATATATGGGGAATATTTTCTATTAGCTATCCATTTTATTTTCCAGATCATTGGATTTACAAGGGTCAATTTTAGCCGTGCGGCCTAATCGCAGCAATCGGCTAAAATTGTCTGTGTAAATGCAGATTGCGTGCGACTTTGATCGAATATCTAAATGAATTTGGTTTTGCGGCTAGTTTACTGGCGTTTATTTGCAGGGCTAAAATCGACCCGTGTAAATCCCGCATAAGGAAAATTGCATTGGATCATTGTATTTTGATCCAAGGAATTTGTGGTAGCTTTTTGTACAGACCTTTTACAGACATCCTATATATATGGGAAGGTAAAAGCATTATAATGAAAAATACTACAGAATCAACACAAAAAAATAGTTATTTTATTTCTTTTATACGTACAAAAATAAACAAGTTAGGGGATGTAAATTTATTACGTTTCTAATGGAAATAAAAAAATATTTTTAGATTTGGATGGCCATACTTTCAAAGCTAATTGAGATAGATGTATTAAATTTGGTATTTTTAAAGCATTTTTTAAAGAACTTTTTAATGGTAATCTAATATTAAAACGATAGGTTGTCGTAAGCGAAACATCTTAAGAGATACAAATAATTCGATCGGTAATTCGAAATCTAAAAAAATGCTAAATAAACTGATATATTTGTTTTTATTTCCACAATAACAAAAAAGGATTTAAAGGGGATGTTAATTTATAACTTGACACTCACAGTTATTGTGGACGGCCATTCTTCAAGCTTTCACCAAGTAACTGCTGGAGTGCCTCAAGGCTCAGTTCTGGCACCAACATTGTTTCTTCTTCACATCAACGACCTTCTCTCGTCCACAACTAATTCCATTCATAGTTTCGCCGACGATAGTACCCTTCACACCAGTTTTCAGGTTCCTAAACCCATCACTAAACCTGACTTGGAAAAAAACGCAGAGCGATGCAGATATCTCTTTCGCAGGATCTTAATTTAATATTGGATTAGGACGCCAAAAATCTCGTCCATTTTAATGCATCCAAAATACAATCATGTTCCTTGTCGCGAAAAGAGTCATCAAATACTCATCCTCTACTTATGAGCGGCCAAGTTTTACAGAGCAAATACACCTTCAATCTTGTTGGCGTCATATTTAAAAGTACCTTAACTGGCATAAACACATTGTATCAATAGCCACGGCAGGTTCAAAAAAGCTTGGATTTCTCTTTCGAGCCAAAAAGTATTTTTCCCCTTCTAATTTATACACTTTATATGTGTCCCAAATCCGACCTCCCTTGGAATACTGTTCTCATATCTGAGGTATGGCGCCCCCCACAACCCTAAGCATTCTTGATTCTATTCAGAGAAGAGCTATTCGTCTCATGTATAATCCTTCTCTTACAGAAAGGCTTCCCTCTCTTGCCCATCGTCGGGCTGTGGGGGATTTATTGCTTTTATAGGTACTTTCATGGCTTCTGCTCTGAAGAATTGTCCAGTATAGTTCCTCCACTCACGGTTCCCAACAGACAAACTCGTGGTTCCGCGCGTATGCATCCCTATACGGTCCAACTGGACAGGCCCCGAACTTCCCACTTTGTTCGTTCTTTCATCCCTAGAGTTTCTAAAATGTGGAACCCCGCGGAGGTCTTTCCTTTCACCCCAAATCTTTAAGTATTTAAGTCCCGTGTCAACAAACTTCCTCTTACCTTGCTTAAGACACCCACGGTACGTTAGTATTTAGGCTTTTAACGTTCGTGGTTTGTCCAAAGATAAATTTAAAAAAAACTCGGTACATACCAAATTTACTTTTATTATTTTAAATAATTAATAGTTTAAAAAAACTAAAAAAACACGCTTTTATATGCAACCGAACTAAAAATTAGAAAATAATTTTTCATTAAAAAAAAATATTGTCATTTCATAGTAAAAGCGTGGGGTGCATTTTACTATTTTTTCATAACTTTTCCATCATAGATATTGGCAAATATAATAATTATAACATTTAATATATTAAGCACCCCACGCTTTTTACTATGAAATGACAATATTTTTTTAATGAAAAATTATTTTCTAATTTTTAGTTCGGTTGCATATAAAAGCGTGTTTTTTAGTTTTTTAAACTATTAATTATTTTTCATTTTTAGTTCGTTATATCAATTAACTTTTCTACTCTTGACAAAATGGCGAAAACATTTTTAGTGAACAAGAGTAGCAAAGTTTGAAATGTTGCCAACAGATGGCAACCCCACTAAAAAATTTTTCGCAGTTGAGTAGCAAAGTTTGGAATGTTGCCAACAGATGGCAACCCAGGTGTTGTTTTTATAATATAATGGAATTTTTTTCCTGGCAATCAAAAACAAGATAACGGGATACTGTTTGCAGATTATTGCATTGTCATGGGTCATTAATAAGTGTGCAAAGTTTCAAAGAAATCGAATAGCTGGAAGTTGGTTAAAATTAGGCTCAAAGATTCCGTTACATAGATAGCCAGATAGTTACAACCCAAGTTAATAAAAGCGTGTTAAAAATAGATATGTTAAAAGGGTCACCATCCGTAAAAACACTCGGTATATTACGATTTTTTATTCTTTTGGTTTAACTATTTTTCTAAAATCGCTATAAGTTAAATTTTAAATAAAATAAAGGCAGTGTGAGTTACAAAACCCATAAACATACCTTCTTACAATATCGTTCGGAAAATACCAAAGTTTATTATATTCTAAAAATGTAATAGCTGTCAAAAGTGTAAAATATTCTTTTTAACATGCACAATTACGTTATTCTACCTTTCTATATTTTTTCGTTTTTCGTATTTTCATAAAATGATCTCATATATCTTTGACGCACCCCTTCATATGTAAAATTCGATATTGCTCAAGTAAACAATGTGAAATTTTCCCTGCATTTTCACTCAAATTTTCTACTTGACATGATGTTTACTTTGTCGATTTGATCTAATTTAAATCTCTTTTAAGGTAAATGAAATTTATGTTTCAAATCTTTATTATGTTGATGTGTTCATGCTAATATACAGTGAGGGCCAAAAGTCTGGAATAAATTCGATTAAAATTAAACAAATAATTTTTATTGAAACGCTCAGACATATCAATTTTTATTTTAACGGGAAACATTTTTTTGCCACTTCCACCCTCTGTACTGCAACCGTCTAGCAGGGGTAAGACTCACCCCAAAATTTTAAATGAAAAGAGGGGTTAAGTGATAATTTCCATTGATATTACAGCTTATCAAAATTTTGATTTATATTTTTTTAATGTATAATATGCTTGTTTAAACTCAGAGGATACACTATCAATTAATTTTTGTAGGTGGGGTGTGATTCACCTAAATTTTGGGGGTGAGTCACGCCCTCGATTATCTCATTTTGAAGATCGTTTAACCCTTATCATATCCCCCTAGTTTAAAGTGGCTTGCTCTTATAGGTAATCTGATATTATACATTAAAAAACAAAATATTGACAAGCTGTCATATCAACGGAAATAATAGCAGATACTTCAAACTTGGAAGTTGTCATCAGGGTCAAGAGATCTTCAAGATAAAGTATCACTCGACCCCTCTTTCCATTTAAAATTTTAAGAGTAAGCCTCGCCCCTGATAGAGGGTTGCAGTTGAAAGTGGCAAAAAATGTGTTCTTCTAAAATTAAAAAATTGACGTGTCCGAGCGATTTACTGATTATAATCATTCTTTTAATTTTAATCGAATTTATTTATTGCAGACTTTGGCCCTCACTGTATGAAATTTAATAAAAGTTTTGTAGCCCTTATTTAAATTATACTGGATTAATAATTTAGGTTTTTGCTTTAGTAGGCATTACATTTTTAGATTTTTAAAATTCAAATTTAATTAATCATTTCTATTTAAAAAAACCTTTAATTTATTATAAACTAATTAAATCAAACCATAATAAAACAAAAATTTATGTATAGTCCAGCAATAATTGTATAACACGCCACTCACACGCGGTTTAACTGATGCCCCCATATTACAATCAAAAATTTAAATGTCATCATAAAAAATAGTTTGGTTATGACTTTATTGTCACCCGGAATATATTAAAATAATTTATTATTAGGTAATTTGGCCAGCTATACATTGTTTTATTTTTCCATTTTTTAATAATTTAAAATGTAATATTTCCTAATAATTTATAACTTAAAAATTATTTAAAAATAAGTCAATAAATAGAATATGTCATTACCAAAAAAACGTTTAATTTATTTTAATTCTTTTTAGTGTTGGAATATTTTCTTAGGAATTATACGGACAAATATACACAAGTTGGCTTGTTCACATTTTTAATTTATAAGAAAGCCCCTATAAATAGCCAGATTTAGTCCTCAGTAAATATTCCTATACAATACAGTAAATGTTTTTTAAATTCTAAAAATCCCTATGTTTTATTCGTATGATAATAAATATAGCATATTATGTTAAATTAAAAAATATATATTATATATGAAATTATACAGATTAAACAAGCCCAAAATTTTAAAATGATAAATGGACCCAGTGATACTAAAATTATCAAATTGCACACATGCTAAAATTATGCGGTCCATGCATTTACATATTTAAATAAAGAAAGATTTTAGGGTTTTTAGAATTACGTATATGTGCATACTTTGTTTGACTTGTAAATCTCATCTTTAAACATGGTAAAATATAGTTAAACTCAGAGTATTGGGTCATTGAGTTTTTAATTATCCATTCCAAAATTCCGGCTCCAGGATTTTTACGCCTACCGGTTGTTTTTCACAGGTGGTTTCCTTATAACTTTTTTACCTTTTAAGGTAGAAACATTTATTTTGGTGTGTCGTAAAATGAAATAATTTTGGGTTGGTTGACGTATTTACTTGTTTTTTATTACTTCCGGTTTAACCGAAAATGACTGCTACCATAAAGTAACATACCTAACGGATAATTTCCTTACTCTATGCTGCTACTTTCAAATCTTAAATGGCATCATCGAAAGATATTATCTTTTTCGATAGAATATGACATTCTGAATAAAGTTTACACCTCACATGTCATTTTTGACACTTCTGCTGTTATTTTTGTTTTAATTTAAGTCCAGAGTGCCATGATTCAGCCAAAATGGTTTAATTTAAATCAAGTAGTCATGGAAAAATAAAATTAATAATCTTTTGTTTTTTACGTCTTCGCAGGGCGGGGTCGAAGTTTGCAAAATCCTTTTATGGTCATAACTCCTTATTTTTAAATGGAACAAGACTGGCTCATTAGCATAAATAATTTTGTACCGCATGGGCCGTATTTTGAGTAAGACTTTTCTACAGAACACATCATAAATATAGGATGACATAAATCAATAATTCTCATTTAGTATAATGGTTGGTTTAAAATAATTTTATTTGGAGCTCCCTTTATTTTTTTTCCTGTAATAAAACATAATGTTACCCTAATATTTTAAAATTTAAAAAAGCGGTACGAGATTTAATTTGTTGTGTAATTTTATAAACCAAATAAAAACAATTTATATTACTTTTTGTCAAGTAAAAACATTGAAATTAAACTAAATAGCCGACAGCAGGCGGGTAGTTCTTTCTTCTTAACACATTTAGAGGTCCATTTTACCTTAGTACGTTCGTGCCTATAATCAAAGACAATTATAGTTTCACAATAGACTCCCAGAAGAATGCTAAATTTTTGGTCATCAGTTTGGACGCTGGCTTGGCTAAATTTATGAAGCGGCAAATTATACGTACTGTTTACGTGTGTACTCGATGGATACCCGCTTCATAAATTCGACGAAAGCGAGCGTCCAAGCTAATAACCAAAAATTTAGCATTGTTCTGGGAGTCTACTGGTGAAACTACAATTGTCTTTGCTATAATATAACTTTAATGAGCTATTAGGATTACCAATACAAGGATCTTCAATAATGACTCTACACGACAAACACTGAAACCCGCAAGAAGATGGTTGAGATCTGGGTATAATTCCTTTTTTGTGGGCTGATCTACCATTTAAGCTATCAATCCCCTAAAAAGGAAAGCAATCCGATCTTACATCAACGACATAGAAACTCTAAGACAAATATAGAATACCTGAAACTTCTATTTATTATTATTTGGGCTGAAGGACTTCGATTGACGGCTTTTTGGGATCTCTCAGATTTCTCAATAAATTACCCTTAAATAAATAAATTTATTTATTATGGGATGCCTTAAATTAGGCAATTAAGAAGGTTCTTTTATATTCAGGGTGTTCAAAAAAAAATCCGGATTAAAAAAAAGTGCTACAAGTTTATACAAATTTGTTGTTCGTGGTGATATTTTCTTCCACAGAGCTCAAATAGAATCAATAGTCCCTGTGCCAGTAATGAAATAAACTTCATGAAAAGAACTCTATTAAAACCTTTTTAGGGGATTTCTTTTGACGAATCTACCACAAATATTCATACCGCTATATGGAAGTGGCGCTTTAATCCAGCCTGTCAATGTCAAATGTTTTTGGTATCGGGCTGGACAAACGCGCCAATTTTTTTGTTGGACAGTTTACCACGATGTTTTACATGCAATTTTTAATTTGTGCCATAAATCGTAAAGGTTACAGTCAGGAAAATCCGCCTAGTCCGAAACTCAAACCATGTGTTTTAGCCTTATGGTTTCATGACTGTAAACCTTACCATTTTGGCACAATCTTTAAAAATTGCATATAAAACATCGTGGTAAACTTGTCCGACAAAAAATGCGCGTTTTCCCAGTCCGACACAAGAAACATTTGTCATGTTGGGTTAAACCGCCACTTCAATATATGGCGGTATGAGTAATCGTGGACGACTCGTCAAAAGAAACCCCTAAAAGATTTTAAAATAGTTCTTATTATGAAATACATTTATTACTGACCCAGAATTTGGTATTTGGTCTACTGGAATATTTGGTTTTTATCTGAAATGGTTTATCCTATACCATTTTTAACTTTACCTTTAAACAATTTATTAACCTTATTAATTACTCCACTTACCAAGCTTCCCTCGTCCACCATATAATATGAATGTAAATTTTGAACGCCGAATTAAATTTATCCTAAATTTACGTGATCTTGTCGCAGTATTACTAAAAGCTTTGGTCTGCTGATCGTTACCGCATAACGTTGCGGTAAACAGTGTGCAACTTGGACTGATAAATGCATACAAATACATATGCCGTTGACGCATGCATCAGTGGCAAGGAGTAAGCAAGCAGAAGGAAATCCGCTCACACCGCATATCGCAGTATTTCTAGCTTACACGTCACGGTGTGCGTGACGTAACATCCACGCGTGTTGACGTTGTTTGCGCGGTAAAATCATCTGATCACCTTGGTTAAAATTGGCGACGTTGCGTTTCTACGTAAAGTTCAACGTTGGGTTGAAACGCTAACCGCAGCGTTATGCAGTACGATCAGCAGACCGAGGCTTAAATCAAATGTTGCGGTGTGCGTAACTTGATTTTTATCGACTGCAGGTTTACGTTGTTTGCTGCGGCATAAACAAGTGACCACCTTGGATAAAATTGGCGACGTTGCGTTCCTACGTAAAGTTGATCGTTGCGTTAATACGCTAACCGCAGCGTTATGCGGTGCAGTCAGCAGACTGGAGGCTTAAGTCGTGTCTATATGTATAACCTGTTAGGAGTAAAATTGGGGTATCCGTTTAAAATATATGAATTTTTAAAATATTTGATCACGTTCAGAGCTTTTTTTCATTCACCATAACATATACTTTAAAACTTAAAACCTAAAAAATATTTTGTTCTTATAATTCTGTGGATGATGATCTTTACTTCTTTGCGGCATAATTATTAAACAGCATCAACTCCTAAATTACCTACTTACAACACTTTTTAAGCAAAGGATAGACAGATGTTTTATTTATTTTTTTATTTAAATTTGTTTAAATATGACGATAAATGTTATGATTTATTTTTTGCCAAATTCTAATTTTTTAGAGTCCTGAGAATATCTATGCCTTAAAAATCCCTATATAACTACTAAAGTTATATCTTTCCTATATTATGACATGTCTTATTAAGCTTTTAAAAAATGAAATTAAAAATTGAAGTCTATTAAAAAAATCGTTAAAAATAAATGTATATAGACAAAATCTTGGTTTTAAAATAAATACCATAATTTTACCACCTAGAAAAGCACTAGAAAAAGTATTTGTTTTAGTAAAATAGAAAGAAGGTATTTTTATAAAACAGTAATAATACTTTTTCTAAAAATACAATGGCAATATAGTAATTTTTAATGTTAATTTTTACGTAATAACTAACCTAGAATATAAATATTAATATTAGGAATATAAGTTTGGCATCTGCATTTTTTTGTGTTTTGTTATGATACAATTTTTCAATTAAAAAAATTATAAACAAATTTAAATTAATTAGGTCTGTTTAGTCTATTAACATGTTAATTGTAGGATTTTGTTAGGCTTCTGAACTTTAACCCTTAAAGATATTGAGTTTGTTGCACAAAAAAGGAGCGGTACTAGTTTTATTGTTTTATTAAGTAAGCAAAAATATGTTTCTTAAACCTAATATAATTTTTTCCTGCTATGCCTATGAATAGCTGTTACATTTTTTACTGCTTAATCTATAAAATCACTGAATTATAAAGTATTGTCTTTTCCTTGACGTTGAAAAATAGCTAGGATTTTTTATGACAGTCCCAAAGCTAATTTTATGTTGTGTTTCGATAACATAAAGGGTGTCTCTAAAGGTCTGAACGAAATTATTCCACAAATTCGTTGGACCAGAGTATAATGATCTAACGTAATTTACCGTAGTCGAAAAAGTTGATCGTTTGCAAAATACTGGGTGTTAAAGTATTTATTTTATTTTTTGGTATTTTTAAATATTTTATTTGTTATAAAACCATTTTTCCTTATCAGTATTCAGTATTAAAAATTTTTCAGAGTAAGGAATGGAAATATGCAAATAATTTTGGCGTAAAATGTAGAGGGAGCCACCTGCAGTCCTTTGCTTAGGATCAAAGTGTCATTACTTTTGTGCCCTGGTATATTTTAAAGTGAGTATAGAATTTTTATTCTTTCATATCTTCTGCCCAAATGAAATATGCCTACCTGATATAAATCGCTCTGAGCTACCGGTTTTGTAGATATTTCAGATTAAACATTTTATTTCATACAAAAGTTTGCAATTGAAATCATTTACGCTTTACCTATGCCACCTGGTAGTGTTCAAAAGTCTGTACAAAATACTACCACAAATTCTTTGAGCCAAAATACAACGATCTAATGCAATTAATCTAGGTAAAAGGTTGCTGGTTTGCAAGATACAGGCGAGTCAAATTTTCTATTTATTTTTTTACTTAGGCACTCTGTATCTCGCAAAGAATAAACTTTTTACTAATACAAATTGGGTTGTATTTTGGCGTAGGGTATTTGTAGTACAAATTTGTAGAGAGCTTTGGAGAAACCTGGAGTGGCCTAAATAAAGCTTAAAGAAAGCCAAAGGTTCACCTTATACAGCATATAACAAAAATATAACGATTATTTTTTATAAAGTCTCCAAGTATGTCATTTTAGGCATGGTGACACGATAGCTTATGCTAAAATGGCATATACCTTTAACAGACGATTTTAGGAATTTTTAAGTTAAAAACATATACAATAAATATAAAATTTATTTGTATTAAAATCATTTAACTTTAATAATAAGATAAAGTATGTAAATAATCTTGACTGTTTTTTAATTTAACAAAAGAGTTTTTGACGTTAACGAACACGTTAAAATAGTATGCCATTTTACACTTTTTATATGTGTGTCATTTTACCTCAATACCGACAATTTAGCAATAATGCTTTAATTTTGAGGGCATAAATATACCTATTGTAATCATATTTATAAATAAACATAGCCAAATTATTCTGTTTCAATAAAAAATCACAAAATTTGTAACAAAACTATGTAACTTCTGCAAAATGCACAAATTCTTAATTAATTAGGAATTCTTTTGCGGTTGGTGAATTGAAATTGAACGTTAAATGTCGTGCAAAAAATTAGGGATATCCACCTGTACGGTAATTTTGATACCAACTGCAGTGATTATATTACACGCTTCAACACGTTTTCAAAACTCGCTGCTAAAGCGTTAAATTAAAAAATTATGAAGTGCCTTTTACCTGAGTATGCCATTTTAGGCAAGTTTTCTATTTTGGCCCAAGAAGTCTACAGTAACATTTCGTACAGACTTTTAGAGACACCCTGTATATCAAGAAGAAAAAGTCCAATAAAATCTAAACCGTTTGGTAAGTGAAAATAAAATTTAAAGCGTTAATATAGAAGCAGGATCTGCATGTTTAACGACCGTATTCACCAAGCTCTGACAAATATTTATTAGACTAATAGCCTGCTTTTTAATCAGTCTGATAAATACGTAGGGGTGTTCGAAAAGTTTTGGAGATATACGTGCATTTATTTGATTTTTTCAAAATAATTTCCACCTCATTAAATACACTTTTCTATTCTAACAAACCAGTCACTGAAAATAGTTTTCCACTTTTCATTTGAAATTTCAGCGCATATTTTATCCCAGGCCTCCAGTAGCGCGTCTTCAGTTTTAAACTTTTGTCCTTTCAGTTGGCTCTTGACAAAAGAAAACTACCCAAAGTCACACGGCGCCAAGTCGGGGCTATAAGGCGGATGTTCCATAAGTCTCAAGCCTGCATCTGTTAAAAATTGACTGGTAAGTTCAGCTCGATGAGGTGGGCGCATTGTCATGATGAAGGTACCAGCTAGCGAGTTGCGAGTTTGGGCGAATCACTCTTAACTTTTCTATAAGTTTTGAAAGGCATACTGTAGTGTACCAGAGAGCATTTACGGTCTTCTGTTCTCGGGCACAACACGTTCAATTATTCCTCTTGAACCAAACAAAACAACTATCATTATTTTTTAACAGATCTTGATTTGCGAACTTCGGTCGGAGTTTCTTCACCTTCGAAAACCCATATCTTATTCTGTTGTTTAGTTGGGACGTCGTAATAATAAAGATAAGTTTCATCTCCGTGACGATCGACACTATGTCTTTAGATTTACCATCCTGGAATTTGGACATCATTTTTTTACACCAATTCACTCTTTGTGTCTGCTGCTCAGGAGTTAACTTGTGTGGAACCCAAAGAGTACAAATTTTTCTAAAACCCAAGTGCTCATGTATGATCGTGTGTAATGTTGCTAAACTAATGTTCAATGTCTCTTCTAACTGTCGATAGGTAATTCGTCGGTTTGTTTCCCATAGCTTTTTGGACGGCAGATATGTTTTCTGGGGTAACTACTTCACACGGTCGACCTGAGCGTAAGGCGTCTTCAAGCGAAAACGAGCCCCGCTGAAATTGTTTGTACCATCTGTATATGGTCGCACGAGATGGACAGTCATCACCAAGTATAGGCTTCATTTCTTCTAAACACTGTTCTTGAGATAACCCACGTGAAAAGTTGTATTTCAAAATTGCACGGCACTCGATAGTCGTCCACGACGCCATTGCGCTAAAATCGCTGGACACGAACTGGCGCAAAACTGATAGTTTACTAATAACTATGTAGGACTACGACATGTCATGACATGTACAAACAAAAAACATCAATGTTACTTTCCTGCACCGTTTAGTTACAAAGTATCTCAAAACTTTCTGAACACCCTACGTATATTGTCAGAGCTTGGTGAATACGGCCGTTAAAAAATCAATAACAAATGGTAAGGTGAAAGCTGGTCACTTTTTAAGGATTTTTTTAAATGGAAATGTTGGTCGAGTAATACTTCACGAGAGGTCTTTTTTATGTTCAAAACATCCTCCATTTTAGAAACCTTTAGTTCAGTGTTACAGTCACAAAACTATAAGGCGTCATTGACATGTTTTGGGTATCGGATTGGCGGGTTTCGCAACCGTCGACACCCGAAACATTTTACATTGACAGGCTGGTTTAACGCGCCGCTTCCATATATGGCGGTATGAATATTCCTGGTAGACTTGTCAAAAGGAACACCTCCAAAACGGGTTTTAAAAGTGTTATTATCATGAAGTGAAATTTATTACTGGCCATAGGGAGTATTATTTCTGGCGAAGCGAACTAACTAAATGTAGATTTTAGAAACCAGTATGACAGCAACAATCAAGGATGTAATTTAATAAGTCAAACAGTGGGTATAAAACAGGTGGTAGTCATAACGAAGGAGACAATTCAGTTGGTTTTTAAAATGTTCTGAACTTAAGATTTTTAAAATTGAAAAAGGCTTTAAGCATAAAAAACTTTTAAAAGGAGGAATCTCTCGAACACCATTTTCACTTAAAAAGTATTTGGGCCGAGGGCTAACTTTAAGTATGTTTTAATTAAAAGTAATGCCATAAATAATTCAATAGTTTAAAAAACTAAAAAACACGCTTTATATGCAACCGAACTAAAATTAGAAAATAATTTTTCATTAAAAAAATATTGTCATTTCATAGTAAAAAGCGTGGGGTGCATTTACTATTTTTTTCATAACTTTTCCATCATAGATATTTGCAAATATAATAATTATAACATTTAATATATTTATCACCTCCACGCTTTTTACTATGAAATGACAATATTTTTTTTAATGAAAAATTATTTTCTAATTTTTCAGTTCGGTTGCATATAAAAGCGTGTTTTTATTGTTTTTAAACTATTAATTATTTTTCATTTTTAGTTTCTGCTACTCTTGACAAAATGGCGAAAAAAATTCCAACATATTGCAACTCACTAAAAAATTTCTTCTTCATTAAGTAGCAAAGTTTGAAATTTTGCCAACAGATGGCAATCCAGGCAATGTTTGGACCGTTTCCAACATATTACAACTCCACTAAAAATTTCTTCTTCATTTAATAGCAAAGTTTGAAATGTTGCCAACAGATGGCAAACCTAGGTTTTGTTTTTATAATATAATGGAATTTTTTTCCTGGCGATCCAAAAAAGATAACGGGATACTGTTTGCAGATTATTGCATTGTCATGTTTCCTTAATACGTGTGCAAAGTTTCAAAGAAAATCGAATAGCTGGAAGTTGGTTAAAATTAGGCTCAAAGATTCCGTTACATAGCCAGATAGTTACAACCTAAGTTAATAAAAGCGTGTTAAAAACAAAAATATTTTCACATATACTGGAATAGACTGAGCAAAAAAATCGATGTTTTTTAATATATTAAAAATATTGTTCAAGGTATGAAAAAAAATCGCTGCGGTTCGAGCCCTTAATATGAATATTGAGAGGTTTATTTTCGAGACCAATACCTATTTTGGCAAACAATCCTTTTTTTACCAATACTTTAATCAATAATATCTTAAAGAAAGTATTTTTATATTTCCTACAAAAATTTTTTTCGTTAATGTGTCTTCAAATAAGCCATTTCTGATGTAATCCGGCTTTGAACTATTTTTTAATTGTGTTTCTTCGGTTTGGATTTTATGTTACTACTACAAATATTAATATTTAAATAAATCTACCATACAGTGTGAGCCAAATTAAATTTGCACACTTTTTAACTAATAATAACTTTTTTATCTGTTTCGCCTAATTCTTTCATTTTGAAAGGCTAATAGGTAGATATGGTTTTCTCTAGGTTTGCCCATTTTGGTTAAATAGATTTAGACAGGACTGGACTTACGGGACTTTTCCAAAATACTGTATTTAACCTCGTTGCAAAAGAAATCTGATTTAGCTACAATTAAGCTAATACGTTTTTTTGTAGACAAACTATGGGAAATGATTTAGTAAAAGCAAATCTATCAATAATTTAAGAATTTAGAAATTATAATTATTTTTGATAAATAATGCTTCCCATAAAGCATGCATTTCTCTTAATTTTAAAAAGAATACTTTTTTAGTGTCCTTTAAAAATCAAAAATGTGAAGTATACCATGGTTACTAAGTTGAATGCTGACCAAACCTAACAGTAAACTAATTAAAAATAAACGTAATAGCCTAATTGTAGATAAAATTATTTTTTTTGCAACGAAGTTTAATGCATCATTTTGGAAAAAGTCCCGTAAGTCCAGTCCTGTTTAAATCTATTTGACCAAAATTGGCAAACCTAAAGAAAATATATCTTACCTATTAGCCTCCAAAAATGAAAAAGATGGGCGCAACAGATAAAACGTAATTTTTAGTTAAAAAGTGTGCAAGTTTAATTTGGCCCACACTGTATATTATTAAAGAAAATTCAGTGCACTACTAGAAAAGGTCTCTTAATATTCTTCAATAAATTTACTGCTTCAAGGGTTATTTGACTTTGAAGTTAATTCCTAAAGTACTTAACGTCGAATAACTTTTGAAAAAGTGAATATATTGAAAAATAATAAGAGACATTTTTTGTAGCGCATCCAGTTTCCTTTAAAAATATGTACTGGATTAAATTTTAAATAATAATATTTGTTATAGTAGCAAAATCCAAACTGAAGACAAACAAAATTAAAAAAAAAATAGTTCAATGTTCAAAGCACGATTACATAAATGGCTTATTTGACAGCAAATTACACAGTGATCTTTTTTGTAGCAAAATTTAATTTTCTTTAAAATTGTGTGTGTAAAATTTTTCAGATCAACAATTTGCTAGCTTTGCATAAAGAAAAGATTGTTGTCAAAAACCATTAGTTGTAAAGAGAGTCGGGTGTTTGGCCAAGCGTGTTAAGGTGCCAGGTCGTTGAGCGCACAACCGACGTCAGGTGGATTCGAATCCTTGCCGTCGGCCAAGGTCAGAAATTTAGTGGTTAGCTCTATTAGACGGACAATGTGCAAAATGTATCGGCGCATAGCCAGCAAGGACTAAGGCGCCGGAACACACTTTGCGGTGTCCTGCGCAACCGTAGATATGCGGACCCCACTTAGTGGCTGGGTTCGTTAGCCCCCTGGGTGGGGACGAGGTTTTAAGTTGTCTCGCATAGGACCGTTGTTCGGAACCCACGTTAAGTTGTAGGTCTCGTCTGGCTGACATCACCCAGACGTAAAAAGACAGGGCGCACAATATATGCCAAGCGGCTTCAGTGCATGGGTTATCCCGGCCCTATTCTAAGGTCTAGTCGTAAAGAGACCTCCTAATATTAAAATTAAAGACTTAACCATTACGATATTTTTTTTGCCACCCTAAACAAAAATTGTCGATTTATTTTTCAAAAGCCTTAAATTTAAAAAGCAACTTTTTGACAGCCTACCTTTGACTGTATCTATTACCATATATTTTTCTTACTTAAGATATTATTTATTCCAGAAACCAGGCTCACAAGTTTTTATTTTACGAACTTTTCGTCTTGAAACTTTCAGCTAAAACACACTTATTCCATTACCACGCATTTTTGGGTGCCTTTGCGGAAATGATCCGTATAATATACCGATATATATAGAAATAAATAACCAATGTTTTCAAGATATAAAACACTTTTATATGTTTTTTTCTTACCGATAAGGGAACTGGCTTTCGAAAATAGTATTGTAGCAGGTTTTCTCGGTTTTTTATTTTGCCATTGCTGCCATATATTTTTTATGTTGATATATTTTATACCAAGGTATAGGATACATAAAAACAAACCTTTTAAAACCAAAACAGGACATTTAATATTACTTTATTTTCATGAAATATTTTTTATAGCACAACTTAAGGCAAAAATGTAATATGTATACCAAAAAGAACAATGCTTTTATAATTATTGTTAAACTAAGCTAAATTATTGTCGAAGAGGCACAGATCTGACAAATAATGGCAATGTTCAATCCTTTTAAATACAGGGTGTTTATTATTCACTCAAGCCATCTGCGAAAAGAGACAGATTTAAGAAAATCACCGAAACACGTTAAGATATTTATTAAGGGGAACATGTTTTACAAAGATTGACGGTGCCCCTCCAACCCCTTAACCACGAGGGCCTACACCCCAAAATCATAAATAGGAAGGGGTTTAAGTGAGTTTTTAAGCTTCTGATGAGTACATTATAACCCTAGAATATATAGTCAATAACTTCACCTACTACAAAATGGCGGTACTTTAAATAATACCTGAATACCTAAATATCTGATTTGGATAGCCAATATTTTCGAAACTAATAAAGTTAAATATACTTAATGTGGTATTTTTTTAAAGCTTTCTTAAAGATCTTTTTAATTGTGATACTGGTGATAATATACTGCTTAGAAAAAGGTATATATTTTTTAATGAAGCATCCTGTATATTATATCATCATTTAAAAGACCTTTTAAAGAGCTTTAAGAAAATACCACATTAAGTATAAATATATATAATAAGTTTCGGAAGTATGGCCATCCAAATCAGGTATTCAGGTAATAGTACCACCATTTTGTAATAGCTAAAGGTACTGACTTCATATTCTAGGGTTATAAAGTCCTCGTTAGGAGCTTTTAAATAATGTATCACTCGACCCCCTTCTCATTTAAGAATTTTGGGGTGGGCCCTGGTGGTTAAGGAGTTGAAGAGGCGCCGTTCATTTTTTTTTTGTCAAAAACGTCCCTCTCCAATAAGTATCTTGACGTGTTTTCGCAGTTTTCCTAAATCTGTGTCTTTTCGCAGATTACTTGAGTGGCAAGTTTTTAAATGAAACCCTGTATAAATCGTAAATTGTATTATTGAAACCTACAACTTGTAAATTACTTTGTTTGGTTTTTACTTTTTTTTTTCAAAAAAGATATAGCTTATAAACTTTTTTGGCTTTATTTGACTTTAATAATTTTTATTAGATGGAGAACATTTTAAGAATATTAATTAAAAATTTGAGATCAATCGGAGCAAAATCAACAATAATTATTGGTTTAAGTTACCACGACCGATTTATGACTTTAAATTTTTAGTATTCAGAACTTTAACGCTTTTCTCAAAAATCACGTTTTCAAAGGCAGTGACCATCATAACTTTAGGTTTACTACACCAGTTTTCTGTCTGGGTGATGTAAGCCAGATGGGACCTACAACTTAACGTGACTTCCGAACCACGGTCCTATGCGCGACAACTTAAGACCTCGTCCCCACCCAGGGGGACTAACGAACCTACCAACTAAGTAGGGTCCGCATGTCTTCGGTTGCGCAGGACACGGCAAAGTGTGTTCCAGCGCCTTAGTCCTTGCTGGCTAATAACGTCGATACATTTTGCACTCTGTCTTGTTCAGCTAACCACTAAATTTCTGACCTTGGCCGCCGGCAGGATTCGAACCCACCTCACGTCGGTTGTGCGCTCAACGAGACCTGGCGCCTTACACGCACGGCCAAACACCCGACCTATTTACTTACGTAATTTTTTAATTTGTCAAAATTTCTAATTTTGTATTAAAACAAATGAGCCGATTTTTTTACCCTAAAAATCGCGTTTTTTACTTTAAAGTGCTTTCAAAAAGTGAAAATTGAAATTAAAATTCAGAAACTCAACCCAGCGTTACCTGAAGAAAACGATTATCTAACAAACGAATCCAGATTGATTGATTTCACATGATCCAACACCGGAATTTATGTTATTTTCGAGACATTTCCGAATAATTGCTGCCATTGCCGTATTTTTAGAATTTCTTAATAAAAAATCGTACACACAATTTTTCTTATTCTATATTTTAATGTAACATAAGTTTTATAAATAAATTTTTACTGTGTCAAAGAAAAAATCATAGAAATTTACTTTTTAAGAACGAATTAACTATACTTGCGCGCTTGATAAAAGAAATCTTTGCAAATGAAACGTCTTCTAACTTGTTACAATTACGTAAACTATGATATGCACGTCT
The DNA here is from genome assembly GCA_014170235.1 of Listronotus bonariensis. NCBI lineage: Eukaryota > Metazoa > Arthropoda > Insecta > Coleoptera > Curculionidae > Listronotus > Listronotus bonariensis. Next base: position 59,623 of record JACEGR010001345.1, read on the forward strand.
TTAAAAGAATATTTATCTTTAATATTACATGTAGGGTTGCCAGATGTGCTGCAAAAAATAGCCGGACATGAAAAAACATAAATTGATGTTTATATTCGGTAAAACGGCTATTTATATATATAAAAAAGTTTCCTTCAGCCCAATGCCTTTTTCAAGGGTACCTCAACCAAAAAATTTCTAACAAAAAATATGTACGCCCCTGACCTTTAGGCACGTTTGTTCATTTTATTTAAACTAAGCAAAAATATCTCCTTTATTATAACTCTCCTACCATTCCAGATAATGGTACACATTTTTTTAACCGTTACAATAAATTTCTTGATGTTTCAAAAGCATTTTTCCGGTGGCGTTCGAACAAGATTTGTATTGATGTTTTTTAAGAAAATAATAGTACGTCAATGTTTTTTCTTCAAATTAATATTATTTTCAAAATACTAATTTACTTTTGGGCGGGGCCGTATTAACCGTTAGAGGAGCCCTAGGCTGTAATTGCTGGGGCGCCCATTTTATTAGGAAAAAAGAAAACAAACATTATGAAGAAGGGGCCCTACTTAAAATTAAAATTGAAGAGCTAAAAAAGGTCATTCACTGCGTGGCGCCTATTTTAATCCCAGGGCGCCCTATGCAAAATTAAAAGTGAAGCGCCTATTTTTTCACCGCGCACTAGGCTGTTGCATAGTCAGCCTAGTGCTTAATACGGCACTGACTTATCCAAAACATTATATGTTTCAGGATTTCGTTCAAAACCTTTCAATTCTCTCCCGTGGATCACTAGAAGAGAAGCTTCGATGGGCTTTTCTCTTTACGATATCAACGGTGATGGATACATAACTAGGGAAGAAATGACAGACATCGTTAGCTCTGTCTATGATCTTATGGGAAAGTTAGCTGAACCCTGTATAGACGAAGATACAGTTAAGGAGAAGGTGGATAGAATATTTCAAGTAAGTAAAAAGAAATTTTAGGTATTTTTAAATGGTTTTACTTAGCGTGACCTGTATGTTTGTTATTTATTTAATTATTTATTTACATTTTATTACATATATATTTATTTATGTATTTATTTATTTAATAAATATTTTAAGAAACCTATACATTTTATATAATATGAAAAGCTATTCTTCTCTTGCAATAATATAATAAAAATGAAGAATACTTTTAAGAAATTAATAACCAATTATTTATTATAAAATAATTATTTTTATTTAGGTTACATAAAAAAATTAAAAACTCTCAGAAAAGGTTATAACCTCTAAACATAGGTTCAAGAGCTTCCGGTCGAAATTATTTTATAATAATCTAATCCTAAAATAAGTTTACAACGAGGCTGCCAGACGTGAACTGATCCCTTGGACGCGCCTATTATTTTATTAACTGGTCATGACACCTAAAGGTGTATCTTTTACCAGTCAATTAATTTTACAAACATAATGTCAAAGTCAGATCAACGGTAACTTTTAATAAAAAGTTTTCCACATTTTTGAGATGCGTCCAACAAGCAATTAAATATAACTAAAAAATGATAATGTAAACTGAAAACAGTAATTTAGCTGAAACGTATAAAGTTTATAGTGTTGGAAAAATGATGGTTCATCGTAAAATGTTACTGCTGTATGTTTCATAATTAAAAATATAAAGTAACGATAAGATAAATTTATTTTAAAAGTTTAAATGGTATATTAATTTTTAATTATTATTGACTTAGTAAATTTAGGAAAATACAGAGTATCCAAACTCTATTTACGGACGAAATACCTTCGCCTCTGTACACGATGCAAAAATAATCCCAAAGTAAATAATGTTTGATTGTAAACACATATTTTATTGACAGCATTGGTAAACGCACAGAATGTCGTAGGAAAATGATAATTTAAAACATTACCTATAAGCTATTTTTTAAAATATATTTTTTCAAACTTTTGAATTACCCTGTATATCATATGACAATTCTTCTAATGCGTAAAGATTGATGATGCCCATTTTTTTTTTATTTTGTAATGAAGCATTAGCAAGTCGGTCAAAGAAATATTTAAAGATTTGGTTACCTTTTGCCCTTAAAAATAAATAAGGTAGTAGCTTGTTTAAGAAATGTTTTATTAGGTTACAAATTAATTTTGTCTTAAATAAGACTTAAACTGCAGAAACAATTAAACCTTACATTGTATATTTTTCATCATTGCAGATTTCAAATGATAAAACAGTGTCGATAATTATATGATACCATACAAAAATTAAAGTTGAATGAAACCCATTGTAAAAGAAAGAAAATATAACAATAATTAAAGAAAAAATAAATTAAAGGCTATCTGAGGTCCGGAAGAAGGAGGAGGGGTGTGAAGGTAAAAATCTGTTTTTCTCAATTTTCGGCAAAGCTACAAGTCTTATGAAAAAAAGTAAATGGCAAAGTTTTAGGTAATAGAAAGATCTACATCCTTTTATTAACTAACACATTTTTTTACATAACCTCAACATTTATATGAAAAATTTCAAATAACCAAGCTTTTAGTTGTTTATTTTAATCTTTTACAAAAAAATGACGTTTTTTTACGAAATTAGATGAAAACTTACCTATACAAGGTGTTTTCTAATTGCGATAAGAAAACTTAAGAGCATATTCCTGAGCCATTTTTATGAAAATAAGGTTCATATAAACATCGGCTCCTCAAACTATTCAGTTCTTAAGATACAGGGTGTTTCATACGGGATAAAATATAAAAGTTGCAAAAATGTTCAGTGGCGTACATTTTTATTGTCAATATTATTAGATAAGATGCGTCTCACGCCGCCACTGGTGTCACTAATTAAAATTAGTTTAGGGCTAAATCAACTTTCTATTTTAACAAATACTACAGCCAAATTTTAATAAAATCGGATAAGGCATATTTAGGATATTATTAAAAACCCGATTTTTTTTTAAGTGTAACACCCTGTATATTAGAAACAAATCAGTTTCGGACCTTTGTTAATTTATTTTTTATATACAATTTGCTCAGAAATACGCCCTTAAACGTTCTTGCCGCAATTAGGAAACACCCTGTATTTATCCCAAATATACTGTAACTTTTTGAATTTAAAATATTTATTTTTACACATTATTTTGACTTAATTGGCTTTGTGTACGTTAAAATCTCTACTTTCTTATATTGTAAAAAAATATACATTACTACGGTAAATTTTCTTGGAAAATGCATTTCCATAGGACTTTTAGTTTTGCTGAGAAATCAAGAAAATCCGTTTTTTACCCTTCAAAACTAACACCCTTTCACTTTCCTACCTCAGATCGCCCGTAATTATTTTGTTATTTTCTTTAAATTTTTCGTGAGTTTTATTCTACCAAAATTCTTTGGTTTCAAAATAAACGATCTAGTAATGATGATTCAAAGAAAATTAATCCGAGTTTTTGCATTTTCTGAGAATATTTACCATTGTAATATACAGTGTGGCGGCATACGGGAAACTTTTTTATTATTAATTTTACAATAAAAACTTATTTCTTATAAAAAGTTCTGCATAGTCCAAAACCTAAAATGCAATCATCAGATATCAAATTGTGTCAGTCATGTACGAGGTTTGGCAAAAAATGTAATTTTTGCTCAAGAGTAAAGTACCTGTATTTTTGCTAATATCGCAAATTGTTATAAAAAAAGATGTTTAGAAATAAAAATTACTTCCAAATATACAATTTTGTTCATTTTCAAGAAATCGAGAAAATTTACGTTTGTACATTAGTGCATTGTACATTCTCCTTGTTTTGATAAAAATAAATTTAAAAGTTTATTTAAAACTGTCCCATGATATTTATAATCGTGAAATATGGTGCACTAATGTACAAACCTAGATTTTTACCATGATCGCAGAAAAAAACATTTTTTTTTTTTAAATGAACAAAATTGCATATTTAAAAGTAATTTTTAATTCTAAACATCTTTTCTATGTAACAATTTACGATATTAGCAAATATACACGTACTTTACTCTTGAGCAAAAATTACATTTTGGCTAAACTTCGTACATGACTGACACAATTTGATATTTGATGATTGCATTTTAGGTTTTGGACCATGCAGATTTTTTTATAAAAATAACTTTTTTCTTAAAATTAATAATAAAAAGTTTCCCATATACCGCCAACTTACGTAGACACACTGTATATATTTTTTACACCATTAGAAAGAAGAGATTTTAACGAACAAAAAGAACCACCGACTTTTTGTAAATCCCGATTTTTTTACACGTGAATTTTCGATTGAAAATTAGGTTACTTTTTCGATATTAAGCCAAAATAATGTGAAAAAAATAATATTTCAAACCAAAAAAAATACATTGTGTTTGGGACATGCAAGGTGGGTTTTCACCAAATTAAAAAAATACTTATTTTTTGTAAAAGATAAAAATATATAACCAAGAACTTGGTTATTTAAAATTTACACATAAATTTTTAAAATTATGTAAAGAAAGCGTAAATACAAAAGTTATAGATCTTTTTATTGCCTACAACTTGGCATTTAACTTTTTTCATACTACTTTTAGTTTTGCTGGAAATCGAAATAAACCGTATTTAACACTTAAACCCCCCTCTCTCTCTCCCGTCCCGACTTTAAATCGCCCGTGCTTTATTTTTTTATTAATTGTTATATGTTGCACCGTTTTTAATAGCTAGCTTTCAACCTACTATAATTTTTTTTTACTTTTGTTTCTTTTAAACGCTATGGTCTCTGATGACCAATACTAAAACTAAGTGATTGTTTGACCTCAGTTTTTATTGCATATATCAAATAAGTCATAAGAAATATTTAAAAGATACGATAATAACAAAACAAAGAAACGTTCTAGTGTGCCAAAACCGAAAAGGCTTCAATAAGTATCCCATAAGAGCGCCTAATCTGAATTTCTTATTGAAATATAAAAAAATATACAAAATAACACAATGTTGCTCTGTGTCTCTGTTTTCCTTTAAACTGTCAATTATTTCCCTTATTTATTTAATCTTTCAAAGAAAAATAAGTAAGAGCACGGAATAAGGGCAAATCTCGAGTCATAAAGTTTATGGATTTTTTACGGGTTCTAATCATGTGGATATTTTATGGGTTTTACGTTTTATTTACTGATCCTAATAGACAAATATGTGTACGACAAAATATGTACTTTAAAGTTAAAGGAGGGCAAACAAAAATGTGATAACATTGTAAAATTTTATCTGGTTTAGTGTTTTTCAAATAAAAGTTTTTTCGGTGTTTGTCAGAAATAAATTAAGTTTAAAAACTATTTTTAAAGCAAGCTTTTATTTAAATACACTAAAAAGAATAAAATACACTTTTTCTTTGTAACTTTTATTATAAACCATACCTTATTACACAATTTATATGTGACTAGCGGACCCGTGCCTGCTTCGTTGGGCGTTAATATCTGAACTTTTTGTTTAATAATAGCAAAATATTGCCTATAACACTTTTAAATAGTGTACCTTTTTGATTGTAAAAGAATTTTTATGATAGGTTTAGTACTTCCGAAGATTAGCGGCTTCAAACAAACCCACAAACAAAGTTACTTTACATCTTTATACCGGGTGATGCATCGCCGGGCGGGACATAGGAAATCCCATGTAATTTTTAATGGGGTCAATTATTGGCTCCCCTAATTATTTTAGAGAAAAATTCTATTAAAGTTTATTGAAGAGCATGCAAATCTACGTACATGGTAAAAACTTTAGATTTTTCGGTTAACCCGTTTGCTAGTTAGATGCTAATATATATTTTAAAAATTGTTACATTATTATCGCCTCATATTTATGAACAACAATAAAAATACCAGTTAGCGTGACATTACGTTGTCATTTTGAAATTTAGTGCTTTATTATCATCAAAAAATCGTACAGTGAAAGATTAAAGTTGTATTTATACAAAGGAATTAAGTTAAGTTAAACTAAACTAGAGTAACAAATTTCAAGAACTGAATTTATAATATTTACATGCTTCAATAAATTATTAATATTATTACAATAATTAATATGTTGGAAATAAACTTAAGATTTAAGAAAATTTTCAAATATTCCTCCATTGACTGCTAGACAATAACCCAGCACGTTCATAAAATTGTCTTCTTACATTGGCTAACTGGTAAATTGAAATTTTATTGCATTCTGCAGAAATAGCATTTTTAACTCATCTAGATTAGAGTAATTTTTATCCTTGTATATCAAAATGACAACGTTCATGTCACGCTAACTGGTATTTTTATTGTTGTTCATAAATATGAGGCGATAATAATGTAACAATTTTTAAAAATATATTAGCATCTAACTAGCAAACGGGTTAACCGAAAAATCTAAAGTTTTTACCATGGACGTAGATTTGCATGCTCTTCAATAAATTTTAATAGAATTTTTCTCTAAAATAATTAGGGGAGCCAATAATTGACCCCATTAAAAATTACATGGGATTTCCATGTCCCGGCCGGCGATGCATCACCCGGTATATTAATAAGTATGGATATAAAAGCTTACAGCGAGATTTAGGTACTTCTCTATACTTAGTTTAAAAATTGGAAAATTTAAAAGCACATTAAATTAAGGTATTTAATTTATTTTATTTAATTATCTACTTAGGTAAATCTCGCGACAAGCTTTTTATATCATATAAATTGTGCAATAGGTAAAGTGCATTAAAAGTAAATAGTCCGCCATCTTAAGGGTTTTGCCATGTTGAATTTAGAATGTTGTGACACAGCTATTTATGCATTGTGATCCAAACTAGAAGTGTATACCAAATTTCAGCTTAATCGGTTGAAGACAAATGCTTCAAAATCGACTTGCATGATTCCACTTGTACAAAATGATCTATTGTAATGTAATTGTAAAATGTACTCTCTTCCCAGACGTGTATTGCTTATCTCATACGATTCAATTCACCTTTCAACGGATTGCAGTAGAACAATGTCAAGCGCTCCTCTCATGCATTTAACATTAAAAAGTTAACTTTGCAGCGCTTTTTAAAATTATCCAGTTTGAAAAATAGCAGCCGGAAGCAGCCTCAATATTTTTAAATAAAATGAACACTCATGAAATCAAAATAATCGATTACGACAGAAACAAGATAGACAGGAACAGGAAATTGAAACTTTTATTGAGAGAGATTTCAATGTATCGATGTAACCTATCCGAGTGTATATTTCTGTATATTTTCTGTATAAAATAGATAGAGCTGATCCACGCTCAATAAAACCAAATAAAACTAGATCGAGGCTTGCTTTTCAAAGGGGTTTTTAAAGGATTTTATTTCAATTCAGAAATACGTATAGATTGTAACATGTGATTGTATACGATGCGTTTTTCCCTAATATGGGAAAGGAAAAATTGCAAAATTTTTAAATAAATACTATTTTGATTCTATGGATAACATAGAAAAATAATTAATAATAAATTACAAATATAGGGTTTAATAAAAATTAAATTTGGCTTTTCTTCAGAATAAAGATATTTTTTTCGAGAGGCATCTAAAGGCTTAGGTCTTATCTGGCGGTCTCATTAAGAACTTATTTTATTGGATTATGATAAAATAATTTCGACCTTGAAACCTTTGAATCTTTCCTTAGGGTTTGCAACCTTTTCTGTAGATAAAAGTTCTAAATTAAAATAATTATTTTATATTAAATAATACATTAATTTTTTTGGGTAATCTTAACTTTTAACATACAGGGTGTTTAAGAATATGTAGGCAATTCTTCAGATTTAGGTAAAACACATGAAAATAATGTGACAAGTTCCTTTATTTTTTTCTAAATCGCCTCTTTACAAAGATATGTACCCTTAAAGGACGCCGCTGGAAATATGTTTTTCTTGAATAACTTTTATAGTACATGGTATAATAAAATATTTTTATTAATATGATAAAAACAAGTAATGACTCTTTAAAATGGTATCCTGGTAAAACATTTGCCTTCTTTAGTTCGCCAGAGCCGGACTAACCCTACACAAAAGTGTTAATTATTTTTACACCCTGTATAATATAGAAATAAAACAGGTATCTTTGGATAGCTTAAATCCTTAGCTAAAAAAGGGTACTCTCTATTAGATGCCGTTAAAATAAATCGTTTTCGACAAAAACGAGGTTTTGATTAGTAGGGACATCTAAAAACAATAGTTAAATCTGTAGCAAATGGTACTGTGGTATTTTTTTATTGTCACGAAACTAAAAAATATGTTGCAGTATTGTGGAGGGTCGCAAATTCTTTGATAATTAAAGCTAGAGTATGCATAAAACAAGAGGAAGCCTATATCAAACCGACAAACAAAATTATTAAATCAACCCTATTTAATCAAAATGTTGTTTTTCTCTAAAACGCTTAACTTTATTGATATCGGACAGGAGTCTCTTTTTTTTAGCTAAGAGTTTAAGCTATTTAGAAATAATATTTTTATTCCCTCATTATACTAATTAAAATAATTAGTACTATTGTGTATGAGTTAGTCCCCCCTGGGAAACTAAAGAAGGCAAAAGATTTACAAGGATACCATTTTAAGGAGTACTTACTGGTATTTATCATATAAAAAAATATTATATCAAGTAATGTAAAAGTTATTCAAGAAAAACGGATTTTTAGTGTCGTGTTTTAAGGGCACATATCTCTGTAAAGAGGGACTTTAAGAAAATATTTTATATGAACTCGTGACATTATTTTATTGTGTCTCTAAAAGGTCTGTACAAAAAGCTACCACAAATTCCTTGAGCCAAAATATAACGACCTAACGCAATTTACCTTAGTTCAAAAGTTGACCTTTTGGGAGATACAGGGTGTTAAAGTTTTAATTTTGTTTTGGTTATTTTTAAATATTTTCTTTAACATTAAACATTTTTTGATCAAATTTGGTATTGGTAGGTTTTTAGGGTTGGGAATCAAAAGCTGCCCATATTTTTTCAATAAAATGTAGAGGGAGCCACCTGCAGTCCTTTGCTTTTTTAAATACCATAAGTTTTTGGTGTCTTGGTATATTATGACTTTAATAAAAAAATACTTTTTTCTATAAGTTTTGTCTAAAAATGGTATACTTGGTAAATATCGATACGATCTACTGTATATGTGATATTTCAGATTAAACGTTTTATACCACACATAATAAATTGCTCACGCTTTATCTAGGCCACCCGGATTTTTCTCAAAACTCTATTAAAAATGCTACTATAAATTCCTTGGGCCAAAATACAACGATCGAATGCAATTTACCTTAGTCGAAAGGTTGATCGTTTGTAAGATACAGGGTGTCAAATTTTCCATTTATTTTTTTACTTGGACACCCTGTACAGGTAATAATCCAAAATTTTGAAAACATTTAATAATTTAAACGGGTGCATGCCAATGTTTTCTTTAATTGAAAACCCATGACATTTATAAATATCAAACAAAAATTAGTCAAAAAGTCACTTTTTCGCAAAAATAAGGAAAGTAATCTCTCTTTTTAATATTTGTACGACTTTTTTTATGAATATGACTGTATAGGGTGGCGCCTTCTTATTGACCTTGCATGAGTAGAGCGAAAACTAAAAGAGATAGAATTATTCAATTACACAATCGCGTTTGTAATTGTTGAGACAAATTCGGTAGTAAATGTAAATTATAGATAACTAAATTCGTTTTGGAGATACAGGATGTTTTTTTAAAATTTGTCACTTTGGGTACTTGTAACCAGGGCCGTATTATCCATTAGGCTGACTAGGCTACAGCCTGGGGCGCCATGAAAAAATAGGCGTCAGACGGGGGAGTAATAGGCGCTAGACAGGGGAGTTTTTAAAAAGTTTAGGTTAAGTGGGGATTTTTGGTGACTAATTTATTTGTGAATGGGGTACTTTTAGGAAGGAAGGCGCCTGGCACTCAAAATAGGCGCCACGGAGAAAAGGATCTTTTTTTTTGCTCCTCAAAAATTTTTTGGTAGAAAATAGGCGCTCCGGAAATTCTAGCCTAGGGCGCCTGAAACAGTTAATACGGCCCTGCTTGTAACTCGCTTGTTATTTGAGAGAAAAAAAAACTGTAAATAGAAGACTGGTATTGATTTTTACGTAGAATTTAGTGGCGTACCTATGGTTTTTCCATTGTCTTTTATTTTAAAGATGCAAGTGAGTGCAAGAGTGGTCCACAGCATAACGGAAATTTTGTTTAATGACCCCATAACTCAAAGATTAAGAACCATTGATTTAGATAATCACAAATAAGATATGACATAAAATTAAGATGTCCCTAATAGAACACTTTATTTGTTGATTAAGATACAAGAAGAACCACAAATATATACTTTTTCTGCCCCTAAGTAAATATTGTTTAAAAAAACTGATTTTTTTTAGAAAATGGATAAAAACCAAGATGGTGTAGTGACACTAGATGAATTTTTGGAATGTTGCAAAACCGACAAAGACATCTCGGCGTCCATGGCTGTCTTCGATTCTTCCATGTGACATTCGGTTGGCGTGCGAGATAACCAATCGCAAGAAGAGTGGACATAAAAAATATTAGATTTTTTTACTATTAAATAGTCGACCTTAGATCTTGTCATTTAATAATATAAAGTCGAAAAAAAACATCTAAAAGGAAATAATAGTTTTATAATTTATAACATGGTATGTACCAAAGAAAATCATAATCAAGATCACAAAAAATTTGCCATGTTAAATAAAAAACATTAAACTTTTTCGGGTGTATACCACATAAGCACTATGTGTTACACCCTAAATATTTAAATCAGTGTTAAATCCACTTTAGTCCGAATTGGAAACACTATTAAAATTATTTTATCACTAGGGTTTATATTTATATTTTAACACCTACTTATAACGATAATTAAAAAGAAAAAAACTTTTTGTATAATAGTCTTATTTATAGGTATTTATTTATTATTTTTTTGACGTAACGGGACAAAAAAAAATGGAAGGTAAACTTTTTAAATGAAACACTTTGTATATGGTGTCACTGTAAAAAGTATTCTAAAGAATTTTAAAAAATTTTAAAATTACAAGAAATAATTTCCTAAAATTAAGGGTATTAATTAATTTACACCCTGTATAACTCCAAAAATGAGTATAGTGGTTGTTTCCTTATTATTAAAATAAAAGAAGTTTAATCTTTTACATTTTATTTATTTTTAACAGAATTTTCTTCTTGAGAAATAATACTAATACTATTATATATACTTAAAATATTTATAATACCACTGCTCACGAATTGTTTTTATATGACGTTTGCACATTGGTTGTTTATACTTGACACAAAAATTTAATGTCTTATTGTCTCTTTGTCGGGAACAAATAATATACCTGTTCCGACTCCCTGAACTTTCCGCAACACGATATACATATTGCTTAAAACTGTAACGTTAGGAGGCGCGTAGGGGTCAAATTGGCCAATTGTTAAAAATCTCAAAGTTATTACAAAATTAATAAAGGTGGGGTCAATTTGACCCCCGCGCGTCTACTTAAATTTGAAGAGTAGATATTAATGTCCATTATACCTACGGCACTAAGGTTGGTATTTACAGCTTAGACCTGTAGATAACGATATCTGGTTTTCTTTAGAATAGCAAGCCAAATTTCCAAAACTATTAAAGATACGCATATCAAATGCAATATGCTTTTAAAGCTCTTTGAAAGGCATTTTTAATGATGACACAATATATAAAGTATTTAACCTAAAAGTCGATATTTCCTAAGTTGTTTTGTTTATTTGTTTTTTCGTTATGCTTAAGCTTTCTATCTTTCTTAGGTATCGTTGTACATATTGTGGGTACATATAAATGCAAATCCTGTACATAATATATAGAATTATAGATAGCGAAAGGTGCTCAATCAGGATTGTTAAATTTTTTTATCTAAAAACTGAGATATGAGAGATACACTAAATATATTTAACTGGATGCTTTTGGTTTGAGAAGAAACTCATTGGTAATGAAAATTGTTAATTTAAAATTTTTAGAAAAAATTTGTATTTTTGATAAGCCTCCCAGAGGAAATCAAAGTTTCAAGAAAAAATATTTATTTGTATATTTTTCGTAAATTTATTCAAATTATATTGTCAAATTACAAAATTGGCATCTGATAGTCTTGTATAAACAAACTGTAAATAAAAAAATTTCAGGTGGCTATAGTTTTTTGAAAAATAGACAATTTTACAAACTTTGGGATTTCTGGATAAATTTAATGAAATTTACAAAAAAAAACAATCAAAAGAGAATTTGTTTTTGAAACTTACAAACAATTTTTTTGACAAAATAGGACTTTATTTACAAACCAAATGCCTACGTTTCTATTGGTGCACCCTTTATTTAATGGTAATTATGAAGCTAATGCTTACAAGCATTTTGATGTTAATTACGAATGACAAGATCTTAAATTTTTAACTGAATTTGCTCTAAATATCTTATTTCTAAATTATTAGGTACGTATTTAACTTCGACCAATAATAAAGCCCCATCTATTGAGCGGCTCAAAATGTGAAATTTAAGGTTTGAATAAAGCTTGGAATTGGTCACGAAATGGTCACTAAGTTTTATGAATTGGTCATCCATATACCAACTTTTACAGTTTGAAATATCAAAGGTAATAAATTTTTAAATGTTTAGCACCTTATATTAATTATTATAGGCCAATCAAAAAGGATGCAATTGGTCACAAAATGGTCAATATTGAATAATTAATTTGTTCGCAAGATTAAGGGAGGTCTATATTAAATGAAGGCATTCAAGAACGAAACATTTTTGTGAGCAGCAGGAAATTAAAATTTTAGATTTAAAAACAAATACTGAAAGCTTGTAACAATTAAAAAATTGGTCATAGGTATTTAATATTTGGTTAAAGATATTGGAATAAATATAAAGAGTTTAAAATTTCAATTGCTACATAAATATATTTAGCACCTCAACATCAACATTCGGAGGTCGTTTCATACTGTAACAATTGGTCACCAATTGGTCAAAATTGGTCATTAGGTCACAGTAATTGGTCAGTAGTAAAATAAAATTAAGAGAAGTTAATTCAAATCCATTAATTGGTACATTAAAATATTTGGGACTTCAATTCTATAGCTGGGAGCTTATTCGCGATATCAATTGGTCATAAATTGGTCATAATTGGACAGCGGTTAAGCAGACTTTAGAAAAGTTGTTTTAAAATTATTACTTGTTACATGAAAATAGGTTGCACTTCAATATCAACATTTAGTGCCCATTCAATGCTATATTAAATTGATCACGAATCGGTCAAGATTGGCCAGAAGGTCACTGAGACCGACTGACCAATCCGTACCAATTCGTGACCAATTTATATAGCATTAAATAAGCTTTGAATGTTGATATTGAGGTGCTAAATATATTTTAAAAAAACAGTGTAAAACCACCCCTGTATATTTGAAATAACTTCTCTTAATTCTATTTTACTGCTAACCAATTACCTAATGACCAATCGTGACCAATTCGGGACCAATTCGGGACCAATTCAGGACCAATTGTTACAGCATGAAACGACCTTTGAATGTTAATGTTGAGGTGACCTTGCAATTTTAAACTCTTGGTATTTATTCAATCTAGGCCAAATATTAAATACCTATGACCTATTCCCTAATTGTTACTAGCTTTCAGAATTTGTTTTTCAATCTAAAATATTTAATTTTGGGCCGCTTAAAGAATTTTCTCGCCCTTAAATATCCTCATTTAATACAGAACTCCTTTAATCTTGCTGACCGATTAATTAAACATACTGACCAATGTTGACCGTTTTGTGACCCATTGCATCATTTTTGATTGAGCCACGTATGAATAATTTGAGGCGCTAAAAATTTTTCGATGACCTGGATATTTTAAACACGCTGTAAAAGTTGGTGTATGGATGACCAATTAGTCACACTTAGTGATCATTTAGGACCATTTTGTGATCAATTCGAAGCTGTTTTTAAAACTTAAATTTAACATTTCGGGCCGCTTAAGAGATGGAGCTCAATAATAAATTGTTCTTAATCCTGATGCTCATAAAAATATTTATTTTTATCACAGTACGATCACCGCTGTGATATGGCGATAACATTTTGTGATAGATGAGAGCGACGGTGGTTCCTGTTTATATTAAATATTGTTAAGAGCATAAAATGTTAAAAAAAAGTGATAAATTGATTGTAAAAAATTAAGACCACTATTATGAGTGTAAGAAAATATCAAACACTTATGTAGCTTTTAGGATTGGTGTGGTGTGATTGAATGTTTTACCTGTTACATTTATTTAACATCGTTTTTAAAGGTACTAGGAAATTAAAACAAAACCGGCTTGAAGACAAAAAAGTGTGATATTTTTTTATGCTATCCAAAGAATGATTTAAAACAAAAACCCTTTTAAGGTTTTATTGTTTTAAAACATCCATTAAAAGAAGGGTATTAATTCTAAAATGAAATGTTGTTTTTCTATAAGTTCTGTGTGCGTTTATTAAGGCAAAAGATAATGATAATATTGAAGGGACTGGTAAAACAACTTATAAGCATAAAAAACATAAATGATCTTGGTAAAAAATCCATGGTTTTGAAGATATATCACGACTTAATAAAAATAATAAAATTTTTGAAATTTTGAATCATCCTGTATAGCAAATGGTGACTTCTATATTTTATATATGTACGGTTCTGCTATTTTATATGTAGCAAAAGTTTTTATGAAGGAATAACTTTTTATTTAACATAGTAAAGATCAAAAAGTTTTAAATAATTAGGACCATCAGTGGACACTCTACAGATTTTTCAGAAAGCACTTTTAGTTTGATGTTGATCTTTAATCAATAAAATGAATATTCAGTGCTGTAAAACAAAAACAAAAATCTAAAAATATGAATTGATTTAGGTGTGGCATTCAAAAATCTGATCCAAGAGGACGATTTTGATGAATTTCAAGTTCTAATATCTCGAAAACCAATGATTTTTTACGGAAGTTAATTTATCTTTTCTGGATGTTTATGTGTTCCATCAGCAGTTTCAGTATTATCGTTGACTTACCGGACACTCTGTTTACATAAAGTCTGAAATTCTGGAATAATTTTTAAAATTGTTCACTTCTTTAATTTTTTTAAATTGCAAACATTTAACGTAATGCTTTATTATAGATTTTTCCCTCAATAGAAAATAGACCAATTAGAAACCACCATTTTTTTCTGTTATCCAAACTAGTCGTCAAATTTGAAAGAAAATGTCAAATCTTATCATCAGTAAAATTCTGTGTTGTTGTCTTTATTGTAAGTTTTTATGAAATGATCTTGGCGTATACTACTCGACCTAAAAATTTGAATCGATTAAACTACCCAAATATTGTTTGCAAGATTGGTTTGGCAAATAGTTTCATGGACAATAATTTAAAATTAAATTAAATTATTGCACATTTAATTATTTTCCAAGAAAAATATTTCTTAAAATGTGTTTGTTAGTTTAATTGATTAAATTTATAGGTCTTGTGATATAATAATAATAATAATAATATATGAATAGTTCTTCTAACTGAAACTTTTTATTTTTATTTTTTTTTTTTGTTTCATTTGCAAATAGTGCAAACATATTGCTATACAGATTATGAAAAACCAGCAAATAAAAATTTCGATAGACATAAATCAAAATGTAAATTGTTTCGGATTGGGACCATTGTTTAATCGAAAAAAATTTAAACAATGGAAAATAGGTAATTTTGAACACAATTTGACTTTTATAACTGCAGTTATAATTCACATTTGTATAAAGGTTTTTACAACTTTTTCTGTAAAAAAAGTATAAGAAGCAATCATTTAAGATTTACTATAATTTATTGAAACCATTTTAACCCGACAATCCATAATAAACTCGTAATTTTTTAAAGATCAGAAAAAAGGTAAAAATTTATATATCTTTAATGGTTTATTCAGTTTGATTATAATAATGTTGCGATAATGCGGTTGTTGCCAATACACAGGGTGTTTTTAAAAAAAGCAAAAGCTTAGGGAATTATTGTTTAGAAAAAGGATGTTTTGGTGTGTAAACTTTGGGTCAAAACTCATCTGGTATAAAGTAATGAAAAAAAATGGTAACCATTTTTTTTCCAAAATTTTTTTCCGCGATACCTCCACATTGGTTAACTTTTCCCAACGTGTATACAACAAATAACTCCTTATTTTAAGTAAGGAATTGCCCCTTAAGGGTTTGGCATCTGATTTAAAACATCCTCTATAATACTGCCGTGTTCATTACTTTACCATTTAGATAAAAAAAAATTATGTCATTTAATTTTAAAAGCCATATTTTCTACCAAGAAGAATGTAAACCAATTTAAAATATGGGCGGAATTAAAATTGTCTTTATATTTTTAACTTAAATAGCAGTAACTGCAAATGTTAGAATCAATATGGCCGTATCTACACCAAAATCAGCAATGAAAATTTGCTACATACCTACTTAGTTACAAAAAAATACGGCAACAGAGTCACACGTTATTCAGAAAAAATAGTTTTATAAGGGCTAGAGTATTTTTTTATTATTAATATCAGTGAATAACGTGTATTAATATTTTGTGTTTTTTATATTCTTTCTTTCCATCTAAAACGATATTACAGCAAACAAACTTTAGTTTTCTGGCGTTTATGTTATAATTTTTATCTTTTTAATATTTAAAATATTTTAACTTTAAGAACATAGACCGCATAATAAAAAAATTTAAAAGTCTGTTAATCGCAAAATTCACTTCTTACTAGATAAGCCCTTCTGAATTAACAGGGCAAAATGGACCTGTTTAAGTTTCCATTTTTCCGTTTTTGTCATTATTTTTAAAATATGGATTGCGAATTAAAATTGCAAATACATTTTGCGCCAAAATCGCGTTTAAAATTGTGACAATCTGTTTTAAAATTGTTTTTTTAACTATCCTCGCGGAAAATAAATATTTTGAAACGCCATTTCAAAATTCAAGTTTATGTTTTTACACTTTTTTCGTGCAATTTTTTGATAAATTTCTGAGAGTGGCTACCGAAAAAAGAGAGTTTGTTACACAAGACGAAAGAGCTTTATAGTTGTTTGGCCTATATCAGAATTTTATAAAATAACATTTCATTTTAAGTAAGACCCCTCCTCTATAGAATTATGATAGTTGTTAGTTTTTGTTCAGTTTTAGGTAGACTTTTAAAAAATAAAATATTTATTGTATACATTAAAGATATAAATAATTTACTGCTATTTTTGGGTTTTGTTAAACAAATCTTGGACATAAAATATATTCAGATAACTAATTTATAAGTTCCTTTATGCTAGAGTGGAAAAAATAAATAAATATTATATTTTATTTAGTTTTTTTACGGTAACGGTTGGATGACTTGTTGCGTAATTACACCATAAATACGCATAATTAATTTTTAAGAAAAATCTGTTTGTAAGATTTTAGTTAACCCCCAGTCAAAGTTGGGTCGTATTAGAATACTGAGTATTCTGAATAGTATTCAGAATACATATTTGTGTGCTTGGTATTCAGCATTCGGCAGAATAATTTTTTGGTCGGTATTCTGAATTTTGGATTCTTATATTTTTGAAGCATTTGACGAATAATTTTTTGAATATTCGAATACCGGCGCTCCGAGTATTCGAATCCATGTCATGATTGGAATACCAAAAAAGAACAAAAATACAGAAAAATGAGGTGAGGACCTTTTTTTGCTAAGAATTAGGCGCGGTTAGAATTTATACCCATAGGAAGGACCTATTTTTTTTGCCCTTTAAATTTTTAATCATTACTTTGTTTCTCTAGTATTCGATTCTTTTCTTTCCAGTATCCGAATACCGATTACCGTTATTTATGAATACCGAGTATTCATTTTTTTCTTCCAAGTAATCAAATATTCGGTATCCGAATACTTTCTTTCCCGGCATTCGTATTCGAATAGCGATTTTCAGTATTCGACCCAACTCTGCCCCCGGTATATATATACGTTACTGAAAAATGCCAAATCTTTGTCTATGGCCACTGTTGTTTCATATTATGTATATATTTTTTTATAGCCCAAATTCTAAATTATTTTTTTAAGTACGTTTTATTTAAAATTTCTATATTCACCGATTTGATATATTGATTTAAGATCCTGTTCTTCCAAATCCAAAAATAGCATATTTTATCATCATCACAACTAAACAGTGTATCTAAAGGCTTTACGGCGATCAATAGTGTTTATAACTGTGTAGAAATAAATGTACAAAATATACAGGGTGTGTATGTGTGGCCTGTTTATCTTGTTCTGTTAAAAAACGTATTTGAAAATAATTGCATTCAAAATATTTTTTTGTGTAGGTAGAGGCAAATCTTGGAACTAAATACGTCATTTTTTAGTTTGGCTTATATTAAATACACCCTGTATAGATTATATTTCAAAATTGTGAAATAATCGAGGCAGATTATTTTTAAACATAAATGATATCAATGTTATATAATTGTAAAAAGTTTATAAATATTTTATTAGTTTGTTCGAAGAACATAATTATAATAGATAGATGTATTAATGTTAGAATTTTGTATATTTTTTTCTTACTGAATAATATTACTCTAATCCCAATATAAGACGATGTTTAAAAAATACGTACATTTTATTTACGCGCATTTTTTTTCTTAAACAAGAAACCTTTACATAAAATTGTTTTGATGAGAAATAAATGTCATGCATGGTCGTAGATGATTTGCATAGAACGGAGACCGAGAATAAGTACCTTATAGGCACCCTCTGGTGTACACAGTTTCTTTTGTACAGGATGGACATTTGACCACGAAACAGAGCTAATTTTGGGCACTTCGGGTATATTAGCTAACTCCAGGTCATATAAGGAAAAGCGCTCGCACACGTCAATTTTTATTTTAAGGTGAAACATTTTTTTGCCACTTTTACCCCTGTAACTGCAACCCTCTAGTAGGGGTAAGACTCACCCCCAATATCTTAAATAGAAAGAGGAGTCGAGTGACACTTATTTTAAAGGTCTTGATCCCGATTTCAACTTATAAGTTTAAAGTTTTGCTATTATTTTCGTTGATATGAAAGCTTAACAAAATATTGATTTTAATTTTTTTAATGATGATTTTAAATTACCTGAAAGAGCAAACTACTTTAGACAAGGGGGATATGATAAGGTTTAAACAATCTTAATATGAAGATGTCAATTAATCGTTCTGGCGAAGGTCTGATTTACCCCTAAATCTTAAGGTAGAATCACATCATTTAATTGATATGTCATTTTGAAGACCGTTTAACCCTTATCATATCCCCTAAGTTGCAGGTTCTTTAATATTATAAATTAAAAAATAAAAATCAAAATTTACCAACGAAAATAAAAGCCTAGACTTCAAGGCAGTTGTAATCAGGGTTGAGAGACTTTCAAAATAGGGTACCACTCGACCCTTTTTTTATTTAAGCATGTCTTAAAAATATTTTAATGTGTACAAATTGTCTCAAAAATCAATAAAAAAACAACCTCACAGCCATATTTCTTTTGGAACATTCTGTATACATCAAAATATTTTTATGCCTAATTGGAAACCCACAACTCTTTTACAAGACTTTTTGTCATATCTTGTTTATAGATGGCCAAAAAGCCGTTTTTTTGTTATCAGTCGCCGGCCGGTGTTAAATAACGGAAATATTGGACTTCCTCAGACCATTGGGCCACCCAAAATGTTTGTTAGCCA
Source organism: Listronotus bonariensis (assembly GCA_014170235.1). Classification (NCBI taxonomy): domain Eukaryota; kingdom Metazoa; phylum Arthropoda; class Insecta; order Coleoptera; family Curculionidae; genus Listronotus; species Listronotus bonariensis. The sequence goes on from JACEGR010001345.1 coordinate 79,307, forward strand.
AGGGGTTTAAACTATCAAAATTAGCTGGCGACTGAGGAAATATCTTCTAATAGGTACCCAAGTTACATAAACATACATAAAATTCAACTCGCATGCTTTTTCTCTATCAACTGTCGTTAGTTTTTATACGCTAACAGGACCTAGAATATCTGATAATGTTAAGAACCATAGTATTATTTTTAAAAACACATAGATAGATTCTACAAAAATGTTACATTTTAAAAAAGTAACTTGTGTATCATAACTTGCGTGGTTGGTTATGCCTAAAAACGTAACTTGTGTATCATATCTTGCATGGTTGGATATGTTAACGTCTTATGGGACCAATTTAATGGAGAGACTCTTATTATTGACATCTGCAGTCGCTGACCTTTTTCCGGGCAGCAAATTTAAAAAATCAAAAAAAATCTTATTTCAGCATAATTTGTATTTATATGACGTTTGCTTTTTTATATTTTAAATGGTATTAAAAAATACCAAACAAACATAAAATAAGGCGATTAAAACGATATAATTTCAAATCACAAAAACAAGAGCAGGTAGAGGTGAACAATAAAATTTCGGAATTGAACTTTTAAGTAAAATTTTGTTTGTCATTTGTTTTTGGCTAAACACCCTATTAAAGTTTCAAGGGCTTGTATTTTCAAACGGATGAACAAATATATCGCGTCAATATTGCTGCTGTTGTATGTGACTATTGCATAAAAGTTTCCTGAAATACATGCATCTGGGTCTTTGATTTATGTATAGTTAGGATTATGCAGAACATTTGGCTTTCAAAACTGGTAATTTTATTTTTAAAAAATATATGTTTAGTTTTTTAAACACTATAATCAAAATAAGATTAACCCATGTGTTTAAATACTTGCCTTATTTGTTGGAATACACCGTTAAGATTTTTTAACTGCAAATTTTTAAGCGTGCAATTGCCTTATTAAATTTGTTCAAAATTAGTATACAGGGTGTTATTTAATAAGTGTCCGATATTTCAGAGGTGATTTTCAAGTATTTTTAAGGTAAAAAGTTCCTATGAACGTGTGGTCTAAGATGCTTCGCTTTCAAGATACAGGGTGTCAAAGTTTTATTTTTATTTATGTTTTTCTGCATAATTTCCTAAATAATGCCGATTTCCAAACGAAAATTGGTACCTGGGGGTTTTGACATGAGAAATTTGAATTTGTTCTTAATTTAGCTCTTACTTGTAGAGGGCGCTAGCCACATGTATATTCTCACTTTCAAAGGCTCATGACTTTTTGTACAACCCTGTATTTACATTTTTGTTAAAGAAATGGATTCCTTAGTCATTTTTACGTAAAAGGTACTCTTGTTAGATGACGCTAGGAGCAACCGTTTTCGAAATATTTTAGTTTAAAATAATCGATGCATACGCTTAGTAATAAATATGCTAAGTAAAGACCGATCCTTGATAAAACCGCCATTTTCGGCGGTCTTTACTTAGCATATTTATTACTAAGCGTATGCATCGATTATTTTAAACTAAAATATTTCGAAAACGGTTGCTCTAGAGTCATCTAACAAGAGTACCTTTTACAAAATGACTAAGGAATCCATTTCTTTAACAAAAATGTAAATACAGGGTTGTACAAAAGTCATGAGCTGAAAGTGAGAATATACGTGGCTAGTGCCTCTACAAGTAAGAGCTGAAATTAAGAACAAATTCAAATTTCTCATGTCAAAGCCCCAGGTACCAATTCTCGTTCGAAATCGGCATTATTTAAGAAATTATGCGGAAAAAACATAAATAAAAATAAAACTTTGACACCCTGTATCTTAAAAGCGAAGCATCTTAGACCACACGTTCATAGGAACTTTTACCTTAAAAATACTTGAAAAATCACTCTTTAAATATCGGACACTTATTAAATAACACCCTAGTATACCGGTATAGAAACAGAACGGCCGACCATAGGGAATGCATGCATTTAATCCTTTTTACTAATCTACTTTGTACTCCTACAATTTATCTCTGCAACGAGCGCACCGATTGGCGCGATCAAGGGCTGCCGGCGCACCGCTTCCACCTTTCGTAGGACGGCAACACGGCTCGAGCACACCCCACCTCGAATATTCCCACTGCTTTAATATACTGTGTAATTTCTTATGGTCGGCCGTGTCGTTTCCATACCTGTAGAGAATGTGGCTTATTTTGGTTATAGTTACATGCCTTATAACCAAAACTTTTATTTAAATATTTTTAAAATAAACTGTTACCTCAAACTAAAGAAAAGTAGGAAAACATAATATTTTAAATTACAGAATGTTACAATATTAAATGTTATAAGATATATCTAATGATCTTTTTTATATAAGTGTATGACCTACAAATCTTTAAAATAGCGACATATTTTTGCGTACCCAATACAGTAAGACATAATATCTTTTGGTTTTTGTAAAACCAAAAATATGCATATTTAATAAATGATGGTTCAATAGGGTCGAAGCAATCAGCTATCTTGTGCATGTTTTTCTTAGAATCATGAAGAATATTTAAAAAAGGCTTAAATTAAAACAAAAAGATGAAAGTAAGATATTCTTAAGGGGACATATTTAAGGTTTATACAAATTTAAAGTATTATATAAGAAATGTGAAAATGAAAAAGGTGAAAGCAAAGGTAAAACGTAAAGCCGAAAACCTTTTTTTGCTCTTTTTAGTTTTGCTTATAATAGGAAAAATATATTTATTTTTGGTTAGTGGTTTTCATGGGCGCCGGGAGAGGTGTGCTAGTGGTAGCATTTGCACTCCCCTGGCATTTGGGTAGTGTGAAAATATAAGAAAAAGTACATTTTGTAGGGAAAAAATCAAGTTTTTTTTGCTTTTTAAAGGATTTTGCACTCCCTGACTTTTTAATGCGGCACTAATAGAAATTGAAGAGAAAATGTATGGATAAGAAACTTTTTTAAAGTAAGGACCTTTTTTGCTTAATTTTACCTACGCGCGAAATATTTCTTAGTGGGTTATTATATTTATTTACCACTGATCATTTTAAAATTAGTTTTTATTCTTCGCATGTATCATTTATTGGTAAATAAATATTATTATGATTATTATATTATTATTATTAATAATAAAGGTCGTTTTATCATATAAGTAATTTTTGGATTTTTTTCTTACTCCCCAACATTTATTTTGCAACACCCTGGATGTCATCCTGCCGGCGCCAGCACCCATGGTGGTTTTAACAAACCTTTTTCCAATTATACATTCAAGGGGACGACTAATGGCAAAAACGCCGATTAAAAAAACGCAAAACTTAAATTTTTATCCCGAAGACCTTATTTTTATTTAGGTTTCTTTTTGCTTTAAACAGTCAATATTCTGTTAAAGTTTGGGATTAATTATTCCTTTAAACACATTGGCAAAAGAAGAAAAGAATAAATTATTTCTGTTGTCACTAAAAACGAATAAGTATAATATATATTACATCTTTTTTTATTAAAATGTATTAAAAACAAAAGACGTCTTCAAAATCGAGCCAATAAACGTTGTGCCTCATTACTCCCATTTAGAAAATATTACTAAACTTAAAATTTCATAATTATTTACACATTTCTGACACTTATATTTGCGTTTGCTTTTAATTTAATTTTTAATTTAAATAATTAGGGCCGTACCCAGAATATGATTTTAGGGGGTGCAATAGCCAAAGACATATGCACAAAGTATATCCCTTTGCAGAATTACCGTACCACTTCTAGAGAACAACCCATAAAATGGATTTTTGTTTGTAGCTCTAGGAGAGGAGGGGGTATACCTCTTCGGTGCGGCTCTGCAAATTATTGCTTAAGAATTCTTTCAAATTCTAGGGGAAAGACCATACAACACAGCTATTTCTCTTCTTTTTTTTTAATAACGTCTAAATATTTATGTATAGTTTCATATTACTATATTTGACACTTCAAAATATGCCGTAGTATTAGGTACTTACAAAAATTGTTTTAAATGTTGTTAAGCATTCTTTATCCTCACCTTTCTCATATTAAATGTTGATGTTAATTTCCTCTCTCTTCATAAACCGCAACAACTTTAAAAACATAAAATTTACAAAATTTATTTTACAAATATTCCATTTTTTTTGTACTTTGTGTTCGGGGTGTTCAATATATAAGTAATAATAAGCAGTATGTAAAATAGTATAAAAAATACCAAAGGCGTTTGTACCGTATTTGTATTGACTAAAAAAATAATGGGCCAGTGCTTTTTCCTAAAATAAAAATTATTTTTAAAATCCTCATTGAATTAAAAAAATTTGATCTCCTGACTTTTTCCCGAACGATGCACGCGTTTTCTAAAAAAATAAAATAAATCCACTTTTATGCATGACATGACGAATTTCTTAATGAAAACTTTACAAAAATAATTTGCAATTTTAAGTTTTTAATGTTATAACATTTTTATTATAATTTTGAAAAATTTATCATGCATCAAGGGATTTTTATATTTTTCTTTGAAAACGATGCCCCGTTCAGAAAAAAGTCAAATTTGTCCAAATTCAATTAAGATTTTAGAAATAATTTTTATTTTAGGAAAAAGTCATTGGTATTTTTTTATATATCGCATTAAAAAATGTGCTCTTCTGCTTTAAGCAATTATGTACCAAAACTAATTGAATAACTAAAGTGGCTTAAAAATTATGATAAGGATTATTTTTTATCTAAGAATTTCAACACCCTGTATTTGTGAAAGGAAGCATTTCTGCCATATTATGTTCATATAGGAAACCAAGGCTTATTTTTAACGTAGAATATGCCTTTGCAATTTGGTACATTAATTTTGGAACACCCTGTATAGTAAATTTAATAACAATTGTTTGATTGGATAAAATCCTTGGTATTTAAAAAAATGCATCCCAGAACCCATATCCTCCACTTTAGAGTATCCTGGCCTGTCGCATAACTTTATTTTCCATTATATCTGAAAATGGAAGGGCCGAGTTAGATCCTCAACCGGGGAGACATTTTTAGGTAGTAGTTATTTAAAAATAACGTCCGTGGTATAGATGGAACCAGATTTAATTTATTCAGAAAGCGATGCCGTTAAGTACACAAAAAATGATAAGTAAACAACCTTTTGTGAACAATGATTTATTGCAGCAAAAATATCCAACCCGACGAGTGCGAGAGACGAAATAAGAGGATGTTTTTTTAGGTGCGTAATAAGTGTTTCGCAATGTTTTTTTATTAATTCATCTAAAAAATATGTAATCAGGTTCTGTCAGAGGCTATGTGCTTTAGAAAAGATTTGTTTACTTTATTATTTTTAGTGTACTTTGAGGTATTGCTTTCAGAATAAACTAAATGTGGAACCAACTATAGCTCCTCCGCGTTGTCTAGAAGGTGCTGTGAAATGCAAAACTGCATGTTTCAGTGTTTGAACAACGTTTACCGAACAAAGGAGAAGATGGGAGACCTACAGTACTCTAGTCCTAAAGCACAAGCCTTCGTGAGCTGATACAAACATAACATAAAATTTCAAAAATTAAACGCGTCTGCTAACTCTAAAATAAATATTATTCAAAACCAACAGCAATTAGTAAATAAATAAACATATCTATAGAGTGTGTTCTCGAAGCTGAGTTATTTATTTTAATAGCTTACTGAACTTGTAGAGTCAAAATTTCTTAACAACGCCACTAAAAATCGACTATTCCATTTTAATGTATCTATCAACATATTTTAGTAGTTTTACAGGTTAAAAGTCAGTGGCGGCTGGTGATAGCCAATTTGATGGGCCCACCTGCACCCCGCACCATAGGTAAAAAACAAAATTTTATTTAGGCCTCTTATTATAAGTAATTAATTCATTTTTAGTGTTAATATGTTAAAAAGTAAAATAAATAACAAGTAAAAGTGATTATATAGACTAATATAATCAACAATAAAAAAAATTTAGTATACATATTTAACAATGGTGCGGGTGTGCCCACCAAATTGGCCATCACCAACCGCCACTGTTAAAAGTAATAACCCAGAACGGTTTTTAAAAATTTTAATGCTTTAAAACTTTATGGGTGATTAAAATTTTTAAGTAGGTACTTTTTTTGTAAATTACAATATATCAGCGAAAAATTACTGGAATAAATACTGGGCAATGAAAGAAAATTCTTTAAATATTACAAAAGACTTTTGTTTATTTAACCGAATATTTATTTTACCGAATGTTTGGCCGAAACCGAAACTCACGTGGTCAATTATAAAATATTATGTTGCATTAATTAGGGGTACGACAATTTCCGAAGATGGCCGCCAGGGTTTCTTGAGCTTTGCCGCGAGAAACGAAGTAAGGCGAGGGCGCCGAAATCGGTGTCGGTTTCGGCAAAAGTTTTGGCCGAAACCGAAAATTTGGTCGGGCACTAATTTCTGCCTTCTGCGATCTTCCAGTAACCGATAATACCGGTTTTATTTAGCCTAAAAGACCGGAAACTCGGCGTAGCTCGCCCGCCTTGGCCGCTGTTTAGGACATTTAATCGGAAAGTGCGCTAATAATAATACAAATACCATATCTTTATAGGCATCAAATATTAATAGTAAGTAAACCAGTATTGCAAGTTTTTATTATGACTATTAAAATTAATGAGTCAACTTTGAAAACATTCTGTATTAGATATCTGGACCATGGTACAGGAAAAATAAACAAATTTTACTCACATATAATTTTTATAACAACAAATGTGTTTACAAATTTATATCAAAAATCAAAAAAATGCATTAAAATAATTGCATTAAAAATTAATAACTAAAAATGGTATTAACAAGATAAAGTCAATTGTACTCTTAAAGAATCCACATATTGACCCTTAAGCAAAGTATAAATACAAACTGTTCTGACATCAACATGCTCCTAAAATACGGTCACATACTTCTTGCATACCTTGTATAAGAAACATTAAATGGCAATATCAATTCTACCCTAATGAAGCTTAAAAACAAAAAAATAATTGATAAGTAACAATGTAAAAGTACAATTATTTGTTTTGTCAGCTTTACTAAATTTTTAAATGCAAAAGTAAATTTGTAAATTTTAGCTTAAAGCCTCCACTTATAATAATTATTAAAGAATATGTCCATTCAAGAGTTGGTTAGATTTTTGTAAATAAAAATAAAATAGATTTTACCTATATCACATAATTGTTTATAGTCTTAATAATAAATTACATAAGTTTACCGAAGGTAGTTTGACTTAATTTTTTTTTTTTAGTTAAAATAGTTTATTCTTTTAACTCTCAAATCCCACCTAACCCTATTTTAATTATACTTATAAAGCTGAAAAATACTTTAGCTACATTTATGTATAAAATCAATCAGTGTTGCGAATAATAAATAGTTGGGGATCCCTGAACTATTTTTTCAAGTCATTACTAACAAGCTAATTTTTTCATAGTAGCTTCATTTTGACGAGCCGACCAACTTTTTTCTTACAACAATTTTGGTTGGTAGTAGCATACAGGGGAGCAGAGATTACATATGTTGATTTGATAAATATCAAAAAATGGATGACGCACCTCGCAACTTGTAGGACAATGTGAGCGTTAAATTATATAAATATTATTTAATCAACAGAAAAAAAATCAGCTGGTTAGTAGTTATTTTTCAGGACATCGTTAACCATACATTTTGGTGGTAGGGGACTCTTGATGATGATGATGATGATAAGTATCTTAAAAATTAATAGATAAAATTCCTGTTAGTAATAAATTTTTGATATCCGACAAATCAACACATTTAATTCCTGCTACCCCTGTAAGCTACCACCAACAAAAAATTGTTGTAAGGAAAAAAGTTGAGCGTCTCGATCAAAATGAAGCTACTCACGAAAAATTAGCTTGTTAGTAATGCCTTGAAAAAATGGTCCAGGGATCCCTAACTAAAAATTTTTAATTGATAGGTACTAAAAGAATTTCGAACTTCCATTTTCCTTATTTTAACTATTCACAAAACGTTTTTGGCAGTGCTATCTCTGTCCGTTTTCAAGCAGTTTACACTTGAAAACTGCCAGTTTACACTTAAAAACGAACAGAGATAGGACTGCCTGAAACGTTGTGTGGAATAGTTAAACTAAAGTACATTTTTATTTATTGATATTAATTTAGTATTGTTCATAAATAATCATCAATACATTGAAACAGACGATAAAATGTTTAAATATATACATCCAGATTTACTAATGTGACATAAATTTAAAACATTTTTTTAGGTGTTTAAACTTTAATAATTTGTTAGATAAGCATCAAATACTTTGTTTAACAAGAAGAATATTTAAAAAATTATTAAATTTGTGAAAAATTAAAATTTGTTTGAGTACCAAAAAACTTAACATTTTTTTAAATTATAATCATTTTGGTGTCAAAATGTCTTAAGCGGGCCACTAAAAATCGTGTGTCTAATAACATAATCTGGTAACGAGTCTGGTAACTTCATAGGTTAAAAGTAATACTTCAAACAGGTTTTGAAAATTTTATTTTCAAAATTATTTATGAGTGATTAAAATTTTAAGTACATTTTCAATAAAAGAAATGTAATGTTTATGCCAAGGAATAGTATAGGAACAGAACAAATAATTTACATAAAAATTTAATAGCTTATAAATAATTATTTGTAATAAACAAATGGCAATTTAGCTAACTTCATGGTGTATGCAGATTTTTTAAATAAAAATTTTTGTTAATCTATTTACTCAATTGATAGCCCCAACAAAATATGAGTGCTCTCTTACTAGATAAAAGGATATAACCGCTATGATCGAAAAATCGGCGTACGACTCAGCGCTCTGAGTAGCGCGTCCGCCTTGGCCGCTGTTAAGTACATTCATCGCTAAATCGGCTAAATAAAACCAGTGTCTGGCGCATTAAAGCGTTAACATTTTTTGTCTGGTAAGAGAGCACCTAAATTTTCTTATGCCAATATTTACTTAATAGATAAACGAATAATTTAATTAAAAAAATAACAACATCAAGAAGTTAGCTAAATTACCATTTGTTTATTATCAAACTAATTACTTAAAAGTTATTATGTTAAAAACACATTATTTTTTTTCTGTTGCTCTACTATTCCTTAGCACACAAACCAATTTTTATGGACATCCAGTTATTATTTGCTGATATAGGTATTGTAATTTAGCAAAAATAAAGCTACGGGAATATGTAAATCAGGCACAAATTTTGAAAATCTGTAATAGTCGAAGTTTTAGTGGCTTGCTTAAGAAATTTTGACTGTACCAACTAACTAATAAATAACAAGATTAATTATTATTTTTTGTAAATACATATTTTCTACTAATTTTGTATAAAATGATTTACCAACTGGCAACACTGCTGGAATCTATACTTGCATTTTAATTTTCAAAAATATCAACACACAACTTTTTTTTCTGGCAGTAGATTTTTGAAGTCTCTCTGTTTATCAACATTCTATTTTCGTCTTTTAGTTATTAACAACCAAACAGTAATTGTTTTTTTTACCTTAATTAACTCACTGGCACACAAAAATAAAGCATTTTTTTGGTTTATAAAAAATAATAATAAAAAAAAACACATTTTAACTTGTGCTGGTTGATGCTCCTTCACCTGGCTCCCCATTTACTACTATAGTCTCAGCTACATGACGCTAAAAATAAAATATTTTTATATTTTTAAAATTAAACGATTAATGGTTGAAGAATAAATTTTTATAAACAAATGGATTCTTTTACCATTTTTTTTTATTTTTTGATAACTAACCATAACTGATAGTAGTTCTTTTTAATAACAAAATAATTTAATTTAACCTAAGAAAACGCATTTTTGGAACTTGACAAACCTAAATGTCTTAGGGTCCCTGATAATCAGGGATAAAAAATCAAATTAAAAGTTTATTATACCTATTTTCTAGTAATTTTAACTGTTTATATTTTGTTTCGCTAAGAAAATATTTCGAGGGATGAATAATACAGATACGAAGTAGAACTCAATAAGCCTTTTCAAAAATTTCATTCTCTCAATTTGCAAGTTGTGGCTTCGTCAAAAAAAACCAAATGAAAAATTTTATTTTTTTTTAGGCTGTAAAAATATTATTTTTGACTTACCCAATATTTTGCTCTAATAGGATCAAGCTCCTTTTCCAACTTATCGCAAAGTTCCTTAGCTCTGTCACTGGAATACTGATTGTCTCCATCACCGCCTCCATTCTCCGACGATCTTTCTAAGCACATATCGACAAGAAGTGCATGAAGAAAGGGAGATTTGTTGCCTTCTTTATACAGATTTTCACAAAAATCGCTAACCTTCGTATTTCGACTTAAACCTCCTTTGTCATGAAGCAAAAGTCTACAAAGATCACAAATTAAAAAAATATTTTTAAAATAATAATATCCTGACTGTTTTACCCTCTCAAATAATTCCAAGCACTTTCATTATCTGGTAGAATTTTAATTTTATCCAAAGTATAGTTAATTTCCCTCTTCAGGACCTCCTCTGTGAAACCTGTAGAGCTGTTAACTACAAAGTACCTTTGATTCCATGCCGAGTTATTTTTAACATCATCTTGTAGTAACTGGTCTACATATTCCAATTCACCATCATATAAACTAAAAAATATAAAAAACCAGTGATATTAAGAATTGAATTACTAGAAGCCATTTTACATATTATTATAAAAAAATAAAGTATAATTTGGCCAACTTTATATTCTATTCCCTTTTTTGCTTACTTTCACTTGTGGTTAGTCTTTAGAAACAAAACACACATAGTATTTAAGATAAGTAAAATGTCTATTCTATTAAAGCCTGGTGGTATTTAAGGTAACATACAGGGTGTCTCACAGTCGGGGGTACCTTAGACGATTACGGAAAACGGGACATTGGATTTTTGAAAATTTGGCAACGTAGGTAATGGATTTTGATCTACCGATCTAAAATATTTTTAACGAAGCAGCGTTGCCGCTTATACCAAAAAGTGGCAACAACTTTGAAATTTCAAATGGAACACCCTCTATATTGTGGTATTTTTGGATCCGCTACTATTTTCTGAATATTTTTGCCTAATATTAACCTATACCTATCTCAAACGGTTTTCGAGTAAATAATTATTTTCCATATTTTTTGTTCAAAACAAGTCTCTAAATAAAAAGCTTTTATTACTCTATCTGCATTCGTAGACACCCTGTATATTATCAAATTTTATTTAAAATTTTCTGTACCATTAAATAATAAGTTTAGAAACATTAGAAAGGGACTAAAATCCAAAATTAAACAGGCATATAACCTTTATCTAACTAAAGCACAAAGAAACATTGTCTCTGACCCTAGATCATTTTGGCAGTTTATTAATAGCAAGAAGGATAATGTTTATATTCCCAACACTATGTATTTGGATAATGGTGACTGTGCTGAAGGTCCTTCCATATCGGACGCTTTTGCAGAGCATTTTGCTAATGTTTATGTTAGTGATGATTTGGTAAATAACGAAGTAAAAGAAAATAATGATTGTAGTCACAATGTCTGTTTAGGTAAGGTTAGTACTGAAAATATATTAAATATAATTAAATCATTAAAAGTTAATAAGTCACTTGGTCCTGATAATCTTCCAATATATATACTAAAGGGTTGTTGTGAGTCGCTTCTCCTGCCCTTACATTACATTTTTAACCTAAGTATTGAAACTGGAACTTTTCCTGATAAATGGAAAGAAGTAAAGGTGTGCCCGGTTTTTAAAAAAGGTGATAAAAAATTTGTCAAAAATTATAGACCAATAAGTATTCTTCCATCACCTGCTAAGGTGTTTGAAACAGCAATATATAAACAACTTTACAGACCTGTCTCAGGAAATATAACTAGCTTACAACATGGTTTTTTTGAAAACGAGGCACAACCAGTAATTTGGTAAATATTACACAATTTATTTCGGAAGTGTTAAACCGACGTGGACAAGTAGACGTAATTTACACAGACATATTGTTAAGCAAGCTTCTGGATGAGTTTGGATTTCATGACTCCACTGTTAACTTTTTTAGATCATATTTACACAATAGGATTCAACGTGTATGTGTTAGGGGCCATCATTCAAGACCGTATTATGCTACATCTGGCATTCCGCAGGGGTCAAATCTTGGTCCTCTTCTATTTTTAATGTTTATTAATAGCATATCCAAAGTTACTGAGGTACCATGTCTGCTGTTCGCAGACGATCTAAAGATATATGCTGAAATTCGAGATGACCACGATGCGGAACGTCTACAAAATGCCCTAAATAAACTTTTTGATTGGTCAATAAAAACAAATTAAGCTTTAATATTGGAAAATGTAGTATAAATGACATATACAAAGAAAAAAACATCCAGTTATATTTCCATATAAAATAGATGGCTCAATTCTTACGAGAGTAGAGGAAGTAAGGGATTTGGGGGTTTTGTTCGACAGTGGCCTCTCATTTAACAGGCATGTGGAAGATATTGTGGGTAGAGCTATGAGCATGTACGGTTTTGTAGTAAGAAACACTCGTGAGTTTAGCAATATTAATTGTATCAGAGTTTTATTTTTTAATTATGTCCGCAGTATATTGGAATACTGTTCGGTTGTGTGGAGTCCCTACTACCAGTGTCACGGATACGCAATTGAAAAAGTGCAAAATAAATTTTTGCGATACTTGTACTATAAGGAAACCGGCATATACGATTTTAACGTATCAAAATCATATTTATTACAGAGATATAATCTGCATACCCTGTCAAAAAGAAGAAATGTGCATGCTCTTCTTTATCTGTACAAGATTTTACATAATGAGATTGATGATCAAGCACTTTTGTCACTTGTTCCGTTGCATGTGCCTCCATATGCTACTAGATGTTCCAACACCTTTATCAGCCGAGGGTTGCAAGGAATAATAACCTTCTAAATTCACCTCTGTATAGAATGTGCGCTGGTTATAATGAAATCCAGGCTCATTGCGATATCTTTTCTGTAAGTCTTAACTCGTTTAGAACTATTCTTGGCCGGGTTCTGAAAATTAATTTGGAAGTATGTTCACTTCCTTTACTGTTTACTGTCTTTTGTGCTGGCAACTTTTACATTTTTTGTTATTTTATTGTAGTGTTTTTATTGTTTTATATTATTATGTATATACATATGTATAAGAATTGTACCTGCTCTATAATTGGTTTCTCTGTTGAGCGGGTTTTTTTTTGTAAATTTATAAATGTAGAGTTTGTGAATTTATGAATAAATAAATAAATAAATAAAAAAGTCTGAAGAACCAAATAATATATCATGTTCCTATACCTAAATACTATAGTACTGGAGATAAAAGCAAGTTTCTTTAAAAACCAAAATTTATCATAATAAGTTTTTATCAAAGATAGCCATCAAATGTCATTTTCATCAATTTTAGGCGAGTGACTGTATTTTCATCAATTTTAGGCGATTAACCAATTGTCACTGTGGTTCCTAATAATTGATGACAACTTTGATGTATAATACATAAATTAAATGTTAACACAATGCATTGGTAAATACTGTTATAAAATTGGTTAATCACCTAAAATTAATGTTTGCTTGACTTTTCATTCTGCCACATATAGAAAACTATAACCCAATTTGACCTCTATTACTCCATTTTAAATATGTAAAACAGCCCTAAAAATATTTATTAAAAGTACACATACTTAAAAGTTTTTATGGCCCACTGTCTATGTTGCCATGAATGATAGTTTTTGGCATCTTTAGCTAAAGCTTTTTCAGTAAGGTATTTCTCTTTAGATGCATCCTGCAACCATTCTACTAGGATTCGCCTGTGATGCCAAACCTGATAGTTTTTTGTCTGTTTAAGTATTATTTTTTCTATGTAGTCTAGTTCCTCGTGAAGGTCTTTATTGAGAGCTTTAAGTGTCTCTCTCCTAAAACAAATTACAACTTAATCAGTTAGGTAGTTAACCAACCTTCAAATGGTGAATAAGTAACAAAACATTTTTATCTAAATGATGGTCACTAATAAAGTAATTTACCTGAATTGCCATACAGTGTAGTTGGCAGGGTTCAAACCTGCAGCTGTTTTGGTAAGTTCTAAAGCTCTTTCTGAAAATTCTTTCTTTTGGACTATAGCTCTGAAGTAATCGAAGCAATCTTCAACTAAAAATAAGAGCAAACATATTTTTAAGTGATTTTTTACTTATCAGGCCATCGCCATTTTTATTTCAGTTTATATAGGGGAGTTTTTCTGGAGTAAAGTTATATCAAAGTAGATAGTCATAGCTCAAAACTATGAAGGTCCAAGAAAAAATAACCTTTACAATTATAATCAGCGCCCAACGCACTTATACAAAATCGGCGATGGTCCCAACAACTAGTTAAAAATGGAAAAAAATAAATGTATTTTTATCACATTTTAATAAGAAGAAATTAGATCTGCTGTAATTTTGTTACACGCCTTTATACTCACATTCCTCGGTATAATCAATAGCAGCCACTGGGTGGTCTCCATCATCCTGCTTCAAAGGGGTGATATCGGCCCATTCCGGCCTGTTTTTATATAAAATGTATTGAACATCACCTTCTTCGCTACTACTGTCGCTCATTTTAATTGAGAATTTTAAAATTTTCTACTACAAATTACCTATTTTTTTAAATATTTTTATTAAAACCACCAACCACCCTTAACTGTCACATCAGCCGAAAAGTCAATCAAATTTTTTCTTTGTGTATTCCATTGGTTGTCGATGATGCTGGCTCCAGAAAAGGTGCTAGCTCCATAAAGCTTGCCATGAATATTTCAGAGAGAGGCAGTCTGATAAGAATAACAGCTCAATCAATTGACCAATCAGCGCGGAGCGAAAGAAAAAAGCTACTAGACTTATGTGTCTTGCTCTTTCATGCAGGCTTGTTCGCTCGGTAAAGCTACCTCTAGGTAGGAGAGCCTTGAAGGTAATCCATATTATTAGCGTATTCCATTGCAGAATTTGTTGAATATAATATTTTATGTGCCTGTATTTATTAAAAACTATTTGAAATACAACATTAGGAAAATTATCATCAATTTTAGGCGAAAAACAAATTCCAAAGCCTACTGTTCACGAGAGCGGTTTTCCGCTCGCGGATGATCAGCGTTGTGACAAAGATTAATAATAGTTAAAACATATTTACTCTTTGGTTGTGATTTACACTAACCAATCACAACGCTGAATTATCATCCGCGAGCGGAAAACCGCTCTCATGGACCAAGATCGTTTGACTAGGTAAGGTTGCCTCATTACGTCACATATGTACCGCACTGCTGGTTCCTATGCGCCAACATATAGTGTATTCCTTTTACCTTGTAGAACCGTTCTCTGAACTGTCAATAATGTCAAGAACGGTTCTATAACATGAAAAAATGTCAAAAAATTGTAAAAGGAACACTCATGGTGTCGTTCCGGGCGGTTCTGGAGCATAAAAGGAATACACCAATAGCAAACAAGGAATAATCATTGTTAAATAATTTATTAATAGGAAATAAAAAAGTTACGGTAACAACTGGAATTAACAGTATTTAAAAGTATTTCTTTAATATTGACAAAAACACAAACTACACTGTTAAAAACTTCATTAAATAATGAGCAAAATACATATGTGACGTATAGTCCGCCATGTTGCAAGACGAGGCAACCTTACCTAGACAACCGGCTTAAAACGGTATTTACCAATCGGTTATGTTGACGTTTAAACAATGTATTATACGTCAAAGTTGTCTCCAATTATTACCGCGGTTATAATTGATTGAACGCCTAAAATTGATGTATATTTTTTGGTTTTTTGCCGTTTCTTATGGGGTGGAGTATCTGAAAGACCTTAATAAATGTTCTGTCCTAAAAAATAAACTTTGCATGATAAGTTGCATCAATCTCGCTTTCTCGCTACTTCAGACAGTCTCCTTTCCTCGCATTAGCAAAAATTGCCGATAAAATTTTTATATTGGCACAATAACGGGTATGTAGGTGATCGTCAAACAATCCGTTAATGATCTTAATCACTCGTGATTCATAAATAAAACACACAAAGAAAAGTAGAATCTATATAATAACTTTATTTAATACTCTACCTACTCTAGCTTACTTACACCTATATAAAAGACAGGATTACAAATAGAAGAAATAGTAGTTTTCCTACATTCTTAACATCCAAACTTATAAGTCAAAATAAAGACAAAAAATAAGTATTTTAAAATAAAACAAGTTTCCATAATATTTAAATAGGGTTGTGGGTATTTTCGAGATACTCTTTATATAGAACTCCTCGATTTTTAGTAATACATTTTAGAAAGTTTAAGGGTTGAAATTAAATATATGTAAAAGTAGGGTAGTGTTCTTCTTTATTTTAATGATTAATGTTTTGCCATTATAATTTGCGAGCTTGGTCACATTTGGTGTTATGAATTTTGATTATGACTATTACTTTGGCTACATAAAAATACAAATAACCATTTTATGACCGCTGCGGTGTTGCCGAAGCAAAATCAGTGTAAACAAAAAGTTATTATGAGAAAACAATTGACTATTTCATGTTGTCTAACGATTTTAATATAAATAAACTCGTATGTGGCGTTATTAGTCTAAGTTTTTAATATTTCTTAAAAAATAGAAATGACGACAACCCTGTTACAAAACAACGCAGCTCTATTATTTTACATAATCGTGGCAGAATCTTGTTTAAAATTTAAAATACCGATTTCAATAAATAAATATGACATAACATAATTAAAAAAGTCGGAAAATTAGCCTTGAAGAGAAACAAACTGTTGGAATATTTCAAGAATATGTGGATCCAAATCTTGTGTAAAGAGTAAGGTCTCCAGAGTAGAACTGTATTTTTGAACTTGTTCGTGGTGCTAAAAAAAATAAATACAAAAGTTCATAGAGATTTTTTTGTATAGATCTCCTTTACAGAGATATTGCCGTTCAACACAGCCTATACAGTAACTAGAATAACTACTGGTTTCTAAAAATGGCAGTGTATGTACGCGATAGTTTTTAGTGACTTTTCTTTCGGGAAGTTGAGAACATCGTCATTATTGAAGCAACTAAGCACAAATATATTATTGTCAATTAATCACAAAATTGCATAAAATTAAATAAAAAAACCAATAAACACAACAGCACAAACAAGTTAGACGAGTCGGTGATATTAGGAAATATAGCCGTGAAAAGTTGCCTTTTTTGTCACTGTTTAAAAAATAAAGTTAAATTAAAAGCTTAATCGCATGCATGATCTGTCGTTTTATTTGGGTTGGTAGGGTTGGATAAAAAGTAGTTATTCTAGTTATTTTATGACACCTAATTCATAATAAAATAATAACAATTAATTCTAACAAAGAAAAAGCACAAATCTATTATTATGCAAAAACTCCCTTTAAATCTTTTATTATGCTCATGATGAGTTTTTGAAAAACTGTTCTATAATGTTCAGAAGTATGTGGTATTAACAGAAAAAATATTACAATAATTGCAAAAAGTAAAGATTTGATACAAAAATAACGATTTAAAATTTAAAGTTTAAAATACCCGCTAAAACGTTCATGTTATCATGCGCCGCTGTTATATATATTCGCGACGTCATTAAACAAGGGTGCATTTCTCTCACGCAAGCCGTTACTTAGCATAACAAAGCTGCAAGACTGCCTCTAGAGGGTGTATGCTCTAAGAACTGCTCTTAGGAGAAAGAAAAGTGTAATGTCATGTACACAAAATCGTTTATATTTTTAAACCACATCAGACTATTTTTACCTGTTTACAATATAACATCAAGTTGAAAAAGTTACCTTATATCAGAGGATATATAAATTAACCTTGACCTCATCTGACGTATTAAAATAAACGCACACCAGAAAATTGTAGGCACATAGCACAATCCACCAACGTACCAATTTTTAACACTTTTTTATTTGTGTTTGATACTTTCTTGCCTCTTTCATAACAGATATTTTCTTTGTTTTCGTGCACAAGTGGTATTTTTATTTTATTTAGGAAATTTTTTTATTTTAAACAAGGAACTGTAAAGTGTATAAGTCGTGTGCGCTCCTCAATGTTATAACACATTAAATCAATCAAATGTGTGATTTTGAACGCATTTTATATACTCGTGACGTCATTCGCTCTGATTGGTGTTTTCGGATTTATGGCGGGCTTTTAATTTCATAGATTTATCTTATAAAAATTAAATATCAATTTTAAATATATTATTAAAATAAACCGGTTTTTTATAATTATTTATAAATGTTAGTTTATATGATAAATTCAAAATAATAGTCATTTTTGAATGTTGTCATCATGTCTATTCACTGGGTCATAATTTATCTTGACACGGCATTAAAACCAAGGAAGCACATACTCGCAATTCATAAAGTTAAAAAGAAACGTATAATTGTGCAACGGTCAACGCCTAAGGCAATTTAAACAAGTCAAGCAATTTTCGGTGGCAAATTATACTTTTATGTTATTATGATTAAAATTCAAATGGTACCCATCATAAAATTGCTTTGAATAACCAAAAGTTTCGCTTGCAATTTGGTTTTTAGCTTTAAGAATAACCTGCTGATTGAAAAAAACTTAATTTCAATACAAGCATGTTCAAAACTACAATTTTTAAACTTACCGCCAAAAAAACTTGCTGCAACCTGTCCAATGGTCCACTTATACCAGTGGGTGTTATAGTCCCTACCATCCGTGTCGCATCTGACTAAATGTTCAGAGAGAATCATGATAAATCTTTGGAAAATGATCAAGAAAAGATTCTTTTGATCCGCTTGTGCAGCTTCGAGCTTTTCTTCCATTCTCTCAACCTAAAAACCAAATTGTCACACAGAAAATTACATTAATTAATTTATTTTGTTTATTATTTACCATCTCCTCAGAAGGTTTCTCAGCATCGTCTTGTTTTTCTTCTCGTCATCATCGCTATCACTGTCGCTGGATTCCTCAGCTCTAGCTAGCTTCTCCCGAGCATCAGTAAGTTCTGCAGTGAGCTTAGTAACATGTCCATTCATCTAAAAATTTATTATTATTAATTTTATATGATAACACAATCATGACGTATTTGACTATACCTTTTTATAGTCAAATGAAGTATTTCCCACAAATAATTCTTGGTAAATTCTGAACTGATTTCTTTGGAAAAAATCCAATTCGCCACTGCTGAACACTCTACAATTTGAGTTTTCAGCATTTTGTCAGTTAATACGACCATCATTTGCTGGTGGTTGTGCCATAGTTCGAACATGTTTCTTAGAATACAAATCTGGGCTTCCTCTGAATCTGCTAGTATCTAAAATTGCAACATCAAAAAGTTAGGTGACTGACCATTTGGAAATAGTAACGATAGTAAGAAACAAATCCGTAAGAAAAATTTTATGGCTAACTATGTTGTTTTCTTTTATGACTTAATAAGAAAATTAAACAAGCTGTTACAAATTCAAGGGCCACCATAAAGCAAGCCACAAATTGAGACGCGTCTAACGCGTGTGACGCGAAAAACTATGTCACTGTCACAAAAAACAAGGTCTTTTCGAGAAGACGCGTCGCTACTCACTTTGCGCTGTACAATTTAATTTCATTAGTTAGGCAAGCCTCAAATTGAGACACGTCTAACGCGTGTGACGCGAGAAACTATGTCACTGTCACAAAAACAACGTCTTTTCGAGGAGACGCGTCGCTACTCACTTTGCGCTGTAGAATTTAATTTCATTAGTTAGGCAAGCCTCAAATTGAGACGCGTCTAACGCGTGTGACGCGAGAAACTATGTCACTGTCACAAAAAACAACGTCTTTTCGAGGAGACGCGTCGCTACTCACTTTGCGCTGTACAATTTAATTTCATTAGTTAGGCAAGCCTCAAATTGAGACGCGTCTAACGCGTGTGACGTGAGAAACTATGTCACTGTCACAAAAACAACGTCTTTTCGAGGAGACGCGTCACTACTCAATTTGCGCTATATAATTTAATTTCATAAGTTACAAAAGTATCTACGTGCTGTTCTGCGTCGCGTCGCGTCGCACGCCATATACGTGTCTCAATTTGCGCTTTGCCTTAGGATCTCCGGAACGGTTAAAGATAGTGGGTTGGCTAAATTGCGGCAAAGTTGCGCATTTTTATGCCCAAGAATATTCCGTTTTAAAAATCTAAAAATTTGCAGCCATTCCAGAGTTATCCAGAAAAAAACGAAATTTTGAGAAACAGATTTTTTTTCAGGTTATTTGAAGAGATATTTTAAAACAAATGTTGATTATCATTGCTTCTTTTTTACTACTACTCATTATTATTCTTTTTATAATTCAACTAACAAGCTTTAAAGCTGTAAAAAAAATGGTTGCATACTTACGTTGGAACGTTTGGAATGAAATAGTCATTTTTAATGACAAAATAGTTAATGATACTCTTTGGTTCGAAACGTTGCATAAATGTAAAGTGTGATATGTTGTGAAATTTAGAAATAAAATACAACTTTATTAAGTTTAATACCAATTATTCCGCCCATTAAAAAAAGCAAAGTCGATAATAGCGGTTTTAAAACAAAATGTCGTATCTCAAATTTAATGACATTATTTTAAAATACCGCTTCAAATTAACTGAAAAAAAAATGTTTCGTATTGTTTTTAAAAGGGAATATAAGCATATGAATGGGCAACTTTTTAGCTAAAAAGATAATGATCTTTTACCGCTCTCGAGATCCTAATGGTGGCCCTTAAATTTGTAACAGCCTGTATAATGTTAATAAATTTAGGCTTGCATTTTGGAAACATAGTACATTTGTCTACACTTGAAAAATTTTATATTATTTTTATTAAGTTATCTGAATCTCTTGCAAATTTTACAAATTTCAAAAAATGTATTTGCCAAAGTGTTCCTCTTTAGGCCAATAGCATCTGGTATACAGGGTGTCCAAGAATATGTGTGGGCAATCTATCGGATTCATATAGAATACATTTACAGAGATATGTGCCCTTATAGGACGCTACTGTAAATAGGTTTTTCTTGAATAACTTTTGTATCACTTGGTAAAATAAAATATTTTTTTAATATGAAAAATGACTCTTAGAACTCCTTAAAATGGTATCCTTGTAAAACATTTGCCTTCATTATTTAGACAGGGGCGGACTAACCCTTACACAATTATACTAATTATTTTTATATGCTGTACAATAAATAAAATTATCATTTTTAAGGTACTCATGTCCGATATCGATTAAGTGAAGCGTTTTTGAGAAAAACAACATTTTGGTTAAATAGGGTTGTGTTTAAAAATTTTGTTTGTCGGTTCGACTTAGGCTCCTTCCTACTTTATGCATTCTCTAGCTTTAATTATCGAGAAATTATGGGACAATCCATAATACTGCAGCGTTATTTTTTGGTTTCCTGAAAATTAAAAACATCTTTTTTAATTAATTTAATTTTTAATTTTTTAGTACCAATTTGCAACAGAATAAGCTAATATTTTTTGATGTTGATTTTTGCCTTGTTTCAAAAACACAAGTCTAAATTTATCAGCTCTTATTTTTTTATATTAGGGGACCCAAAATCTATAAAATCAATTATAATACTACTCTTAGGACTGTCCCTTTTTAACATGAGAGTCAAAAGCAAGGAATTACCTTGAAAACATAATGGAATTTTGAAATAGCCGCAAAGCTATGCGTAAAACTCTTAGACCCCAAGTTGAGAAGCGTTTGTACAAAAACGTCAATTTTTAGCGGGTTAAATCTGCCATCGCCTTCTTCGTCGGACCGGGGATTCGGTAAGTCTTTCAGTACTGCCAATACCTCTTCTGGGGAGCATTTCTGTCGGATTGTTACTACAAGTTGATGAGCAGCTGCAGTGCCCGGTAGATTTACTGAAACCAAAAGAATATATCAAATATTTTTTACCTTCTACCTAATGTAAAAAAATAGAATTTTTACTTAAAAGTTGCATTCAGAGTGGCTCAAAATGGCAGATTCTAATTTCTCACCTCCAAAAACTGCCCCTAGCCGAATATTGTGACGATACATTCGTTATTAACAAAATTATTTATAAAACACTAAAACCAGAATATAGTTTTGACACCCTGTATCTCCGAAATCATCCACCTTTGGACTAAATAAAAACCTAACCTTACTGTTATTTGGTTTTGCTTAAAAGTAAACAAACTTAGAAGCAAATTTAATGAAAAATATTTACTAAATAAAAAAACACTGTTGTTTTTAGAGTAATGATCAATAAGAAGAGTGCTTTTCGTGCTAGGTATTGACGCACAGTGGCAAATTTTTAACATTTAGCTGGACATTATGAAAAATAACAATGTTTTTTTAATTCTTTGGCTTTAGCATTATTTTATAGTGCATTCACCCACTGATTTAAATTTGCCATTTTTTGGTGATAACAGAAAGGCATACATTTTTTTGCGAACTTCAAAGTAAGTATACATAGGAATGTCTTAAATCTTGTATTTTTAGTGTTAAAATACGTGTGTAAAAGGTTAGTTTTACTGAAGTGCTAAATTAAATATTAAAGTTATTTATAATGGAAAGAATACCTGCAGGTATGTGCTAAATATTTCTAGTACTTGTTTTTTGTTGTTTATTCCAGGCCTGTTTTACAATTAAATATAGTAGTAGTAAAATACATTTAAATTTTATTCACACTATTTTATTTTCAAAGAAAGACATTTTGAGTCCCGCCAGATCCCGCGTAATTTTTTACATAACAATATCAAATATACATTTCTACACTCGAATATATAAAAAAAATTTGCCCCAATCTGCCCCTTACCGTTTTATGATTTTTTTAGTTCCTTGTGCTATACCTCAAAGAAGTCTTTTTGAAGTATGGGTAGACGAGCCGAATAAAGACACAAAAATGGGAGGATGTTTACTCATATTCTGAATTACTTTGGCCTGAAGAATATAAATGAACAGATTGAAGGGGTGATAATGACTAAAATAGTCAGGCTTGCGAGTAAATTTTCCACTAAATGGTCCGACTGCAATAGAATGAGGGATAGATTGCTAGCCAAAAATAGTTATTGGCTGAATAGCTGCATCTATTACCTGAGCTAGAGCCATATATACAGGGTGTTCAAAATCCACCTTCAACATCTGGTAGTCCAAGAAGATCAAAAAAAAATTGAAGAACTTAGTGAAAAGAGCAAACGACGAAAGGTACAACCAATATTACAAAGTACTTCAACCGATGAATTAGTCTATGCTTCACAAAAAGTTTGTATGACGCTGAAAAACGTAATGCTGCCGCACTGTTAAAAGAGGTTGTATCCGCTTCATCCGATCAGAGTCAGACTCTAAAGCTTAAAAAGGCTATTCAAGAAACGCGAGCTTCAATTGAAAAAGTATCTAAACAAGAAGCTCTAGCTACGTACTTGGATGGCAAAATGACTAAGAGGTCTTATATGGCTATACAGCAGAGACTTAAAAGTAAAGAATGCAAAGTTTTACCTTCCTATCCTTTTATAACTCAAGCAAAAAAATATTGTTATCCAGAAGACATTATTATAATAGAAGTATCCGCAGAAGTAAGTTTGCAGTCTTTGGTGGATCATACAACAAAGCGGCTTTTTGATGTGCAGTGGAAGGTATTTAAACAGTTTAAAGATCAAGTAAATAAGGAGGAATTTCTTTTTAAGTGGGGTTGCGATGGCACATCCGGCTTTAGCCAGTTTAAGCAAAAATTTGGCGAAGAAAATATACAACAAGACGACAGTGCAATGTTTGTATTATCATTAGTGCCACTACAACTGTGTCATCTCAAAGAGGATTCTAGAATGTGCTTGTGGCCAAACCCTATACCATCAAGTACAAGGTATTGTCGGCCATTAAAACTTTTATTAAAGTCTGAATCATCGCAACTAATAAAGGATGAAGTGGCACTGGTGGAACAACAAATTAATAATTTAAAACCGGTAAAGATTCACATAGAAGAAAAAGAAATATTAGTTTACCCTAAATTATTATTTACAATGGTTGATGGTAAAATTTGTAGTTCCATTTTAGAAGTTTCGTCCCAAAGATGTTATGTATGCAATTGTTTCCCAAAAGAAATGAATAACCCTGAAAAACTTAAAGAAAAAATTGATAATCCCGAAAACTATCGTTTTGGTTTGTCAGTGTTACATCTAAGGATTCGTACTTTTGAATGTTTGTGTAAAAGTTTAAAAAAGATTACGATCTTCAACTTTTGTAACATTCTTACTATTAACTTTAAAACTAAAAAAAAACTTTTTCTTATTGTCCGCCAACTTTTTGAGTTACCCTGTATAAACCAAAATATTTAAGGCCGCTTTTAATGACATTTTACCAAAAAAATATACTTTACAAAATAGTACCGTTTTCTACTTTGCTTTATTTAATATACAATTATTATCAAGATTTAAACAGTAAGATTAACTTTTATGTTATTTTCCTAAGGAAAAACTGAAAATTACAGTTTTTTTTATAAGTATTTGGTCAAAGAATAGTTTTTATTTATATTATTTAAGATATGTTTAAATAAAAAATTAATATTTTTAAATAAATGTTCCGATTTCTTTAATAAAATAATAAAGATTTTTTTTACTGGGCAACACTTAATTTAACATGTAAAAAGGGTAATTTAGTCTAATTAATACATGTATAATGTTTACAACCGAATGTATTTGCTTAATATTTTGATTATCAAACAGATTTGTTTGGAAATAAACTTTATATTTTCTTCAAACTATTTTGTCCAGCTAGAATAGACGAATTTGCCACTGTGTGACGTGTTGTAGTCAAAATTAATAAAGTACTATTGATATTAATGCCGGATCAAGCTCCATTGAACCTGTTGCTCTGCATAGAAAAAATTAGAGCACACCCAGTGTAATATGTTTACGCTTTAAACAGTTAATAATAACGATTATAATAATTATAATTGATTTGTCAATTTACAGAACACAAAAAGTATGTTAAGTAAGGTATTTCTGCTGAAATTGCTATTAGACACTTTAAACGCATAAAGATTTCTTTATTTAGCCTGAGAGTGCAATTTTATTATCCATTCATTATCCATTCTCTTTGAGATCCATCTAAAGTGTGTAATAAAATGTATTACTTAATACTTTCTCGGTTTTCAGGTGCAGGCATTACATAAGCTTTTATGCAAATAATCAAAATCTTGTTCAACTTAAATACTAAACAATGATTGTTTTAACTTAGTTTATTATCTAATGCAATTTGCACGTTGTTAATTTTTTAAACGGTTTTACCTAACTTGACCTGTTTATTTTATTTGTTCTTTATTTGTTATTATTGGGTCAAATTTAGTAATTGGAATTTGACCACCTTCCTGAAGACAGATCGATCTGAAATTTGGTACACACTCTTAAGGTACGTTTACATCTGACATTTATTGCATGATATTTATGTCAGATAGAAATTTGGCCAATGTAAACAATGAAAAATTTATATCAGACATACATTTTTGACCGTTTACATTAGGCAGAATTTCTGCCTAACATAAATATCATGCAATAAATGTCAAATGTAAACGATACCATTAATCTGACAATGTAAAATACAATATAATATATTATTTATAATTGTAAATCCAAGATGGCCGCAGATACAAAATGGTGGATTGCATGTTAGTTTACAACAACCTCAATTTGGGTATCAAATGAAAGGGCTTGATTGATAGAATAGAGCTCACTAGAAAAAAAATCCCAGATAGCCGCCGTCACAAAATAGCGAGTTATATATTTTCCCCAACCAACTCAATATAAAATCGTTAGTTAGTTCTGGTTCGTTAAGTAAGGCTTTACATGAACTCGATAGAATAAGAAGTAACAACTAACAAGAACACTAAAAACTTGATAATAAATTAAATAAAAAAGTTTTTTATGTTTAACGGTTTTATTGTGCTGAAAAATAATTTAGTAAGACCAAGCTACCAGATCGCACCAATCTTCTCATTAATCTGGGTTATAATAAAATCGTTGGACACGTGAAATTTCTATCATAATATTTACTCTGGATACACTACGCCAAACGTTTTTATTATTTGTCTGATCAATGGGCCATATGATTAAAAAGAAGCAAATGCTTTTGCTTATAAGTATAAAGTATAGAAGGACTTACTTCAAACGTATAAATAAAGTCGAGCATTTGCTTACAAGTGCGAGTATTTACTTATTTATAGAAAAGTGATGCTGCTATTCAGTATAAAAAGTAATGTAAGTTCAATGCTAAATTGGCACTCATTTAAATCTTCATTCTTTTTGCAGCAAAGCCCACAGCCAAGAATAATTTTAGTATTAAACTTGGCTCACCTTTATCATATTTATGTTTTTGGTGGGATATATATCACCCTTGTTTCCCTACAGATCCCTAGGTCTGCATCGTCAATTTGCAACACACTGTATAATTAACTTAAAAAAAAACTCGTAGGAAAATGCGTGAGCATATAATCTTATAAAATATCAACAATTAATAAATAAAAAAGTCCCACAAGGTATGCGATTAGACACAGACGAGTCATATCTCTCGACATTGACTTATTTTTCACGTTGTAATTTTATTCATAACGTTGTGCAAAAGTAAAGCAATCTCCTGTGCGCTCGAGAAACCGGCGATGCTTATGGCATTGTTGTTTACATTAATAACTGTCTTAAGGATCGGTTACTCAATCATAATTTGATGGTTAAGCTAGCAGAACTCTGCTCTGTACCTAATTGTTGTTATATGCAAATTTAAATTAAAGGACTGAAAATCAAGGGCATAATTTGTTACTATTTTTTCAAATGAGTACGAGCGCAGTAGGATTAACAGCGATTCCAAATTGGTTCGCTTTGCGCATGACGTAGCAATGTACATAATAACACAACTAAAATAACACATATAATTGGTCAAAAAATAGTGGTGTGAAATTTTCGTACACAGGGTGGCAATTTGAACACGAAACAGAGCCAATTTCGGGCGATCCAGGTCATTTACAAGAAAAACGCTTGGACACATCAATTTTTGCTTTAAGGGAAAACTTCTTTTTACCACTTTTACCCCTAGTAATAGGGGTGAAACTTAATATCAAAATTTTAAATGGAAAGAGGGGTTGAGAAATACCTTATTTTAAAGGTATCTTAACCTTGATTACAACTGAAAAGTTTAAAGTCTCTGCTATTATTTTCGTCGATATGAAGGCTTGTCAAAATTTTAAATTATAGTTTTTTTTCATAAAGAATACATAATAAATTACCTGTAAAAGCGAGCTACTTTAAACTAAGGTGATATAATAACGGTTAACCGATCTCCAAAACAAATAATTGCTGGCAACATATTTCTATTGCATGAAAGTTTATTGTTTGGAAATTTGGTGAATGATATTGATTTAATAAATAAATTAATATCATGAACAAAATTTCAATAATTACAAGTAGGTCTTCAACCTTTAATTTGCATAAAAATCAACAATATTTTTTTACCTTTCTTACTTTAACCTAACTAACTTTTGTTGTATATAATATCACAAGAGAGAAAATTTTGCTGGAACAATATTTCGATTGTATGAAAGTCTGTTGCCTGGCAATTTCGTGAATGACATTTATAACTTATAACGATAGACACGGACCGTCAGGCGAGTTGTATTGACTGAATGTAATGCACCAAATTACCAAAAAGGATCAAACTTGAATAAGACACGAGAAATATTTTGCCTACAAAATGTTTTCTCGAATGATATTCGACAAGACTATTTCAGGAGAATTACAAGTAAGTGTTTAATCTTTAATTTACAGGCATTTCTCTGTAAGCTCGTACAAATGCTGTCCCGGTTAATATTTTTAACATTTGTCAAAAAGTCCATATCCTATTCGCAACAATTTGCGTTTTATTTCACTAAAAAACCATTGTAAATATTATAGTTTTTTCTATTATGCAGGTAGGGGACCTGTTTAAAAATTCTGGGGACAAACTTTATAGGTGTTTACTAAATATAATAAAATTCTTAATGGGACCTTGTGTTACGAAAATATAATTTAAATATATTTCTTTATACAAATACAGTGTTGGGGATAGCCAGGGGCCTGTATTTTTAGGGGCTCTACCACTACTAAAAAAATGAAAAAGTTGTGGTTCTAAAAATAATGGGCCCGTAAATTTTAGGATTAAAGTTTTATTAGGCGTTGATAAGTGATATTTATTTAAATATTCTAATTACAGTTTGTAAAAATCGGTCAGGACAAGCCGATTACGAGTTTACAGAGAAATGCCCTTACATATAAATCGACAACAGCTTTTACATTTTTTCTTTCACCTCACTAAGTTTTATCGCTGTAATTCCATCATGTTGGTTTTACCAAGGTAGGAGCAGGTAGGAGTTTTGCCAGTAGAAAACAGGAGGTTGCTATGACATTTTGCCAGTGTAAAACACTCTAGTAAAATAGTCATAAATTATATCACAAGACCTATAAATTTAATCGATTAAACTACCCAACAATATTTTGAGTAAGTTTTTCTTGGTAAATAGTTGAATGCACAATAACTTAATATTATGAAATTGATAACTCGAGACCGCAAAGCGGTCGAGGGTTTTTTTATTGTCCATAAAACTATTTGCCAAGCCAATCTTACAAAAAATATTTGGGTAGTTTAATCGATTTAAATTTGTAGGTCAAGTGATATACGGCTAGATTATTTCCTGAAAAACTTACATTAAAGCCAACAACACAGAATTTTACCAATAATAAAGTTTTTTTTTATCTTTGGACAAACGTTTGACATTTTCTTTTAATTTTAACAACTAGTTTGGATGAAAAAAATTATTTGCGGTTAAACAGCACATGTTGTTTAATCACTTATCTAAACAAAATTTATCAGAAAAATAGTGATTTCTGATTGGTTTATTTTCTATTGAGAGAATTATCAAGGTAGGGGCAGGTAGGAGTTTTATGAGAAGAAAACAGGAGGTTGCTATGACATTTTGCCAGTGTAAAACACTCTAGTGAAATAGTCATATAAAATAAAAATTTACTTAAAATCCAAAAGCTATATTTTCTAACAAAGAAACACGGCATTTGCTCAGATAAATATCTTAAATCGGCCTGTGTCGTCACTTTCTTAAAGTTATAACCGGCATTTTTTCACGGTAAGAGGTTTTGAAAGTACGAGTAAATGGCATGAATGCACTAAAATAATAATGGAATTACTTGAATCACAGTATATTATTTGATGCATCTGGTTGCTTTCTGAATCGTTAAATTATAGTTTTGATGGTTAGGGGTTGACAAACTTTTGTTATTTTACGAATGATATATTCCAGTAAATTAAGGGGAAAGTTACCGTAAACGCAATAATTTATATTAAGAGGGTTACGACATTTTTTTGACGTCGTAAGGTAGGTACCTCTTTAGCCATGTTCTTAAGTGATATAAGTGTCGAAATGCACAAATTCTAAAGATCTATTTAGTAATAAAAAGCCACAAGCGTCATAAAAGTAAGAACGGCAATCAACTATTGCTGTCTAAACGCGTCGTTAAAATAGTGTGCGAGCAACAAAAAGAGGAATAATTAAAACTGAGACTGATGACGCCGTGGCATTTTTATTATTGACGATTAATTTAGACGCCAATGACTTGATCAACAGATAAAAAAATACTGAGTTTACTCAGCCTTGCCAATTTTTCCCTGTCATTTGCCCTTCTCCGACCTCGAACTATCTAAAGTCGGGTTTATGTTGTAACTCCTTCTAGTATACAGGGTGATCAAACTTAAGTCGGCACTATTGCTAACTTCTTTATTATTGAAGATACAAAGTCGGTTAAATTAGAGAAGGAGTTGTATTTTTTTCGCTGATTATCGTGCTGTTTGTGATCAATTCGTAATCAATTGTTACAGCATAAAACGACCTCCGAATGTTGATGTTGGGATGATAAATTTATTTATGTAGCAATTATTGATAATAAATACCTATGACCAATTCTCTAACTGTAACTAGCTTTTAGAATTTTGTTTTTAAATCAAAATTTTTGAATTTCGGACCGCTCACAAAATTTCCTCATCCTTGAATGTCTTCATTTAATACAGAACTCTTTTAATTTTGCTGACCAATTAATCAATTATACTGACCAATGTTGACCATTTTGTGACCTATTGCATCCTTTTTAATTGAGCCATGTATGATTAATTTAAAGCGCTAAAAATTGATCGGTTTTCTAAACACGCTGTAAAATGTGGTGTATGGATGATCCATTCGTCACACTTAGTGACAATTTATGAACATTTCGTGACCAATTCGGACCTCAAATGTCACATTTTGGACCGCTAAATAAGAGGGGATATAAATTTGTTGCTTTGTTGCTACTGACAATTTTCAAATGAAATTAAAAAGAATTGTTCAAAATTTCACAGAGTAAAAAAATCTTAAAAAATACAGGGTGGGCCAAATTAAACTTGCACACTTTTTCACTGATAATAACTTTTTATCTGTTGCGCCCATTTTTTCATTTTTGGAGGGCTAATAGGTAGATATGTTTTCTCTAGGTTTGCCAGTTTTGGTCAAATAGATTTAAACATGACTGGACTTACGGGACTTTTTCCATAATACTGTATTTAATCTCGTTGCAAAAAAACTGATTTAGCTACCATTAAGCTAATACGTTTTCCTTGTATACATACTATGGGAAATGATCCAGTAAAAGCGAGATCTGATCAACAATTTAAGGATTTAGGAATTCTCTCGATTTTAAAAAAATAACTGCTTTTTGGTGTCCTTTAAAAATCAAAAATGTGGGGTTACTATGGTTACTGAGTTGGATGCTGACCAAACTTAACAGTAAATTAATTAAAAATAAACGTATTAGCCTAATTGTAGATAAAATTATTTTTTTGCAACGAAGTTTATTGCATCATTTTGGAAAAAGTCCCGTTAGTTCAGTCCTGTTTAAATCCATTTGATCAAAATTGGCAAACATGGAGAAAACATATCCATCCATTAGCCCCTTAAAAATGAAAAAGATTGGCGCAACAGATATATTATTAGTTAAAAAGTTTAATTTGGCCCACACTGTAGTTAAAAAATCAGGAAAAGTAAATTAATGCTCATGGACATGGACAGATGGATACGTCATAATTCAGTTTTATCATATTGCTTCATTTTTAAGATGCCTTGTGATTTCTCAACACTGACTGCCTCTCATCAAACAATCATTGTTATCTATAGGTAAAATCTCTTATTCTTAAGAAACACATACGGTAGTTTCGTTTTTATCTTTGCGTTAATATGATGTGTGAGCATAATCTTCTATTGTTAATTTAAACAAATGAAAATTTACTAATTAGTAATCCCGAAAACCGTAAATTGTTTTACTTTCTCGCATAACATAACCTTTGTTACGTACCGGTTGGCAAGTTAAAAATTTACAACCTCCTTAACTTATGCATTTTTTATCATAAAAACAAACAAAAATATCAGTTTATTTGATTAATTCTGTAGTTTTCGATTCAGAAATAAGATTTTTTATTATTTTAAGATACATAGGGTACGATAAAAAAATCCAATTTTTTAAATGGAACACTATGTATAATATGTCAGTAATTAAAAAGCATTTTAAAGAGCTTAAAAATACTACATTTATTAGTTTGAGAAAATGGCTATAAAAATCTGAAGAAAGGGTGTAAATTTAAACTAGGCATATCACGCCACTAATTGCCTATTTTTTTTCATGGTCATATTTTTAAGGTATTAACGATAGACGTATTAAAATATGGTATTTTTATAACGCTCGTTAAATTACCTTTTTACTGGTGGTCGATTTTAAAAATTCATAGGTACTTTTTGTCGTGCCGTATATCTCTAGAGATAAAAGGATTTTGATAAAAAATCCATTAACTCCAGAATTAACCTAACCAAATGGTATTTTTATTTATTTTTACGTTAAAATTGGGGGTCGTAAATTTATTACATTTATAATGGAAATTAAAAATTATTCTTTAGATTTGGATGGCCATATTTTCGAAATTAATGGAGATACATATATTTAATTGGCATTTTTATAGATCTTTTTTATGATGACATGATATAGAGGGTGTCTCTAAAAGGCCTATACAAAATTCTGCCACAAATTTCTTAAACCAAAAATTTATTGTTTGCAAGATACTATATATTATATATTAAATAAGACATTTTTTACAACATTTAGTATTAAAAGATCTTTTGAAGTGGGGAATCGAAATATGCCAATGATTTTGTGGTAAAATATTGAGGAAGCCACCTGCAGTCCTTTGCTTAGGATCAAAGTGTCATAACTTTTTTTTGCCCCGGTATATTATTATTTTAGTAAACAGTTTTTATTCTTTCATTTTTTTTGCACAAAAAAGGTATACTTTACAAATATCGCTACGAGCAACATTTTTGAGATATTTCAGATTGGACAATTTATTCCATACAAAAGTTTGCCATTGCATTCATTCACGCTTTATTTAGGCCACCTGATAGTGTCCAAAAGTCTGTACACAATGCCACCACAAATTCTTTGGGCCAAAATACAACCATCTAATGTTATTGGCCTTAGTCCAAAAGTTGCTGGTTTGCAAGATACCGGGTGTCAAATTTTCCATTAATTTTTTATTTGGACACCCTGTATCTCGCAAACGATCAACTTTGTAACTAAGGCAAATTGGGTTAAATCGTTGAATTTTAGCGTAAGGAAATTATAATATTAATCTGTACAGGCAAGTTCTTTCTGCAATTTCGTTGCAGCAACTTTCTTTCAACAATAAACTTGCTGCAAGTTTATTGCAGATTCGTTTTACAGTCGGCAATTCGCTTTTTAATATTGCAAAAATAGGGCAAGGTACCAACGTGCAAAAATGTGAAGATGAAGTTAGAACCTAACCTAGCTATTGACCGGTATTAAGAATAGCTGTTAAAAATGAAAAAATCGAACGAAAAAGAGCCACCGCGGCTACAATTAGCCTCATTATTGCTGCCGCTACCCTCCTGGGGGATGAAAATTCAAGAAAAAAAGCAAGAAGGTGGTGGTCACTCAACTAGTAACTTTGGGTGGGGTTGGTACCACTAAAATAACCAAATTTTTCCCAGACTGGCAGTTGCAACTGCAAGAAAAACCGGTCCAACTGGTAAAGTTGCAAGTCGCAATAAAGTTGCAGAATACGCTGCCACTGCAGGTGACTCTCTCTATATTTAACTAACAGCAAAAGTATGAGTAGAATTCGATTCCTTACTTGAAAGAAAACCCCATATACCGGATTTTGTGAGAAAAAAATACAATATTACATAACATATTTAAAAATAACTAAAATAAAATAAAAACTTTGACTCCCTGTATCTCGCAAATGATTAACTTTTCGACTAAGGTTAATTGCATTAGATCGTTTTATTTTGGCCCAAGGAGTCTATGGTGGCATTTTGTACAGACCTTTTGGAGACACCCTGTATAGAGAGTTCCATTAGAAAAAAATCATACTGTATATCCTAGAAGATAATCGAAATTCGATCACTAATTTAATAACTTTAGAATTAACTTAATAAACCTGTTTGTTTATTTTTTACAATAAACAATTAATAGTTAGGGGTTTAAATTTATAACTCGACACCCGGTACAAACATATAGTCCTAACCATTCCCATCTTTACCCACAAATAAGTGCCACAACAGCCTTTTAGAACAAGACAAAATTTCTGAAAAAAGATAATTCAGGAAGCATATTTCTGGACTCTTGGTGAACTCCACAATCGTCCGGAAATGCAACGATTTTCCTACATGTTACACAATACACTATTTTTTTTACAAAATATAGATAAAGACGTATATATAGCTTTTTATGGGGATGGGTGACAATAAATAATAAAAGTACCCCCTCTTTCTAAAAACTCAACCATTTTTTTGTAAATACATTCCTCATTTTAGTGATTTTTCTATCTCTATTTATTTTCTAATTTTTAAGTTTTTGATTGTCTATAAAATGGCGCCCCCAGCTTTGCGATATCTGTCAAAATAAAAAAGTTATGATGTAAATAAATTTTAAGTTTTAGGTAAAGTGCCCTCTGGCGGTATTTAAAAAAGTACTTTTGTCTTAAAATTTTAGAATCTGCAAAGCTCGATTTGTATGCCAAACATCAACTGAATTGGTTAAAAAATAAATGCAATATGGCGAAAAACTAACCAAAATAAAAATTGAACTTTGACGGCTTGTAACTGGAAAACGAATGACAGTTTGAAACAAAATTATATGAAGCTCTACCCTTATTTTGTCAAGTAGAATCACCCCCTTAAGTTTCGTGATCGATTTTTGAATCACCCTGTATACGCCCATGCTTTCTGTATTTATTTATTTTAGAAAGATCAAAAGATCCAAACACAAATTTTGATTCGCAAAAAAATGAGATACAATCGCCACACTAAAAAAAAATTTCACTTATTACTAAAGAAAACAAAAATTAATAAATACTGTTCACTTATTAAACAATTAAACCTATTATTTATGTATTTATATACTTGCTAGGTGGGAATCGATGCATCTAACCGCACGAACAGGGCTTAATTTCATTCAGTTCCACCGGAAAAAACGAAACAAAATGTTCGCGGACGTCTGTGATGTGAAAGTAATGTAACGCGTATCTTAAATGAAGACTAACATGAAGTGGATCTGGATTACACATAGTATTTTAGTGAGTTTTTTTAGTGATAATTACAAATTGTAATTCTGTATACAGGATGTCCGGAAGTTTAACGATAATATTGAAAGGGCTGGTGAAACAACCCATTAGGATCCATAAAACCGTAAAATGTCCTCTGTAAAAAATCGATGGTTTTCGAGATATTGGTACTTTAAAAAATAAAAAAGTTACAGGTATAGTTAAATCCGTCCGTGGACTATAAATTTTTAGTGACAAGTTTTAGTTTAATGATGGTTTTTGATCAATGAAAGGCTATTTAGTGCTGCATAACAAACAAAAATCTAAAAACATGAATTTATTTAGTTGACAATCAAAACTCGGATCCAAGAGGGGGATTTTTGCGAATTTTAAGTGCAAATGTCTCAAAACCCAATAATTTTTTACTGAGATCATTTTATGTTTTTCTGAATGCTTATTGGTTGTTTCAGCAGCCGTTTTAGTAATATCTTTGACTTTCCCGGCACCCTGTATACAGAATATCCATGGATGGAGTTTACATGTGGACTTATCAATAAAAAATATATATTTTTTAAAGTCAGTCTTAATAAAAATGTTTGATTATGAAAATTATGATTCACGAAAAAAAATGTTGATTTTATATACAGAGTTTGCGAAAGTTTTTAATGCATTAATTTTCTTCAAGAGTCAACCATCTTTATTTTAAATTTTTTATTTTTCTTTTAATTGGTTTATTACTTAAAATGCAGAGCAATATAATTAACTTTATTTTCCAGAGGTTTCATAAAGTTTATTTTATAATACAATAATGTAAAAAAATCTTGCTATTCAAACACCTCCCACCTCATCCATATTTAACGCAATTTTCCAGCTATAAACAAATGTGACCAACATGTTTTTGGATTTAAATTAAGATAGTTTAGCCAAATTGACGAGTTCAATAAAATTTTGTAGTAATATTTTTATCGACAACCGACCTAATTTTAAATAAATTTCCTAAATGATATTTTACTGAAAAATAAAAAATAAAACTACTTGACTATTGAAGAAAATCATGTTTCTAAAGTTTTTGCGAAAACTGTATGCAAAGTGAACATTTGCTCACGGTAACGTATATAACGTATTTCTTGCAAGCAATTTTTAATCTATAATGACTTTTTCGAAACATATTTTTTATCCATATTTGTCCTCTTGTAAACCCCATCTGTGGACAGTGTATATCTATTAGGCGAATAGGAAAAAAAATTGCCTATAAGGTCTTGCACAAATTTATTAATATTTATGTGATGATTTTTGAAAAAAAACACTGAAACACGGCAAGCTAGGTTAAGTCGAGCTTTTTTGATTCTAATACTAACTAATACGAATTATACAGGATGCCTCAAAAAAGTATAATGATACACAACTTTAGTTTTTTTAATATTATTGCATTTGTGATTTTTTAAAAAGCTAAATGAATTTCAAGGTTTTTAACAGCCTGTGTCTGCCTTGTTTTGTTGTTTTATTTTTCTTGAAAAGATATTACTTTTATAACACATGTAAAGTTTTATGTAAATCTGTCCAAAAAGTGTACAAACATCAAAAATTGTATCAAAAATACCGAATATGATTTTGGAAAATTCTTGATAAATATGTGGCTGCCTTCAAAAATTTTTCAGGCACCGATTCAGTAATATTTTTATTTATGTTTTAAGTTTTTAAAAACTGTGGGCTTCATGGGGGCCGCATAAACTACAACCTAGGGATGCGCGATGTTCATCGATGGTATACATATATATTTGTTTTATTTTGCCGCCGCCGTCGGCGTTGGTAAGGGGTTAGGAAATACTTGGTTTGAGAACCAGATTATGCGTGCAGGGTAAACATAAAAAATAGTTATTTATGTAAAAAGTGCATAAAGTGATACTTTTATACGAATGGGAAGTATGACAGCACGAGCCGTCAGGCGAGTGCGGCAATCCCATGAGTAAAAAAGACATTTTATGCATGTGTTGCATACTATATTTTTTCTACGACCGTATAAAAATTTCCCAAATCATCACAGGTTTTATTTATTTAAACTTATTAATTTTAATTTTTGTAGCACAGCCATTATATTGCAACAAAAAAATCATAGCTTTCTTATTTTTAGGAGACAATTATCCTTTTTATAACTATGCACTATGCAAATAATGGATGCTAAAACAGTATAAATTCTTTTTCAGTTTCTTAGTAATCCAAATTCATTATAACTATTAATTTCTAATAAATGTATTCAAAAACTGTCAAATTTTAAAACCAGTGACACATGAACTAAAAGAAATAATGACGAAACCAAAGGTAACTTGACCGTTTGTTTCTGTTAATGTCGGGGTTACTGTTACATTGCATAAATTGGTATTTTAATGTATTGTAGTAGGCGTTGAAACAAAACACTAAATCAGAGTGTGAAAAAAAGCTTCGAAGTGTTAAAATAGTTTCTTTTTTAACAGTTTATGTAGTGTACTAGAATGAAGTACTTTATTTTCATGTTAACGATTTAAAAAACCGCAGTTTTTTAACGGTCGTGGAAAAAATAAAATATTTAGTTTAAAAGTTTATGGTTTTACTTTTTTTTAATTTTCATTATTGGATCATCGATCATCGATGTTTATGAAACATTGATGTTACTTGTTCGGTGTCTCGTTGCCATCGATGGTCGGCTTTCGATGTGTCATCGATGTTCATCATCGATGTTTGGCTTCAATGTCGCATCCCTACTACAACCATACTCCTAGATCAATACCAGAGGCAAATCAGCTGGATGTAAAAATTCGTCAGAAACGATCCGATGTACATACAAAAGAAAACAGCGCACACGGCTCAAACGACCAGAGCGATAAGCAGCAAATTAAAGTATGAACTGTTGCAACATTAATACCACTCGCCAGATTTAGCACCCTATAGTTTCTGACTATTCCTACATATCAATAAATTCATGGATGTAAAACGATTTTCCGAATTTCCACTTCAGAGACAGAGAATCTCTAACGTATAAGACTTTCTTAATACGTTAAAGGTCAGGATAATTATATTGGATAATAAAAAAAAAAATGAAACCATAAAATCAAGTTTTCCTTACCGAACAACAAAATTTTATTAAACAATTCAGTATTTTGCTCTGGAAATTGGCATTAAATTTTTGCCCATTGTAACAAAACCTGTACATATTTTCTAAATTATATTAAAATAGGCATTTTTTTACTGCTTTTTTCACATTACTTTGTCACGCCTTAGCTATCACGGAAGAATAATTAACGGTAAGATTGAAGTACGATTAAGTCAAAGATAAGATCAAACGTCTCTAATTGAGGTAACGTGTAATATTTAACGTATTTTGCGAAATATTCCGTAAGATTAATTGTTCTTCGAGCGACATCGAAAACTAAATACCTCAATATCGGATGTTTAACAAAAAAACAATTGTTACAAATAATTATTATTTTAAAATTTTACATATGTACGTAAATTATTTTATTACATTTACTGTTCATTAAATTTTTTGCGGCTTTCTCATTTTATTTGAGTATTTTATTCGTCGTGCCACCTCGATTTGTTCAAGCAGTCTGATGAAAGATACGAATACTATAGAACCGACCCAACAAAACGGTGTTTTTATTTCTTTTATACGGTAAAACCCAAAAACGTTAGGGAGATGTAAATTTATGTATTATGCTTCTAATTAAAATTAAAAATTATTCTTCAGATTTGGATGGTCATATTTCAGAAACTAATTGACATAGACATATCAAATGTTGTATTTTTTAAAAGCTATTTAAAAGATCTTTTCAGTGGTGATATAATATATAGGGTGCTTCATTTTAAAAAGCATACTTGTTGTCGTACCCTGTATATCATATAAGATAATAAACATTCGATTACTGATTAGAAAACTACAGAATTAACCAAACAAGCTAATATGTTTGTTTATTTTGTAAAATAAAAATAATAAAGTTAAGGGGGTTGTAAATTAATAACTTGACACCCAGTACATATGAACTAAGTTTTCGTTCCCCAAAAACCACCTGCTATAATGAATGATATTTTTTTAGTAAAGACCACCTAATTTTAAGTTAGATTGGTAAGTTTCAGAATTTTGGCCAAAAACTTTATTTCTATCCCATAGTGTGTCGTGAAGAAACGTATTGAGGCAAACGTTAAATACAGAATCATACACTTAAGACGAAGAAGTTACTGTTGATTATGTTTTCCGATTTTTGATATTCGTTGAACCAGTAAAATAAGTTTTTAAATAATTTGTAACTGTCTCAGTTTAAACATCTTTTTTATTTTTAGTTGCTGAACATTTTCCCAATTAACTCCATCCAAAACATCCCAAAGAGAGGCCACAGACCTGTTAGATTCACCGACCAGATAACTTCGTCGAATAGACATTTTCGCGAGATCGATTCCTCGACCTACGGAGCAAATTTCGATTGGGAACATGGTTTGAGAGAAGCCACAGTTCAAGCACTATTCAGGGAACATTATGGTGATGAGGATTTAAGAAAACACATTCATTCTGCTCCCTTGTTAGGTAATAAGAAGTACAGCATCACTTTAATATAGTTATCACTGGGAGGTCGAGATGGGAGAAGGGCTAGCTTAAGTCGAACGACCCCATTCACTATAATACAATCACTGTGTTATATGTATATCCCTCCAATACCCATACAATTCCCCATGCGGATCCTCCTTTATTCGAAATAGTGCTGGAGGTTTTCTTCTGTCAGCTCCTTTATGATACAGGTAGCTTTTTTCACAGCTTCAATAGCTCAAATTCTTTTTCTTGTATTGCAGATTTTGCTCGATAGCTTAAATGGCTCGAGTTTTATTCAGGGACTTACTTAGCCAGCACTTTCTTTGGAATACTTTCTATAGTCTGGCTCTAAGCCATAGGAAATCATCCGATCGTTAAAAAAATAACAAAAATTCATTAAGGGGAACATCCCATTACTAATTATTATGTCTAACGTCTAAATCACTCTGGCGGCACTTTTATATGTCAAAGTAAATACTCCTTTATTCTTTGGGAGAACAAATCCAGGTCAAGAGTCAGTCGTCGGTGTGAATATTTTTGTAAAATTCTTGTTCTTTACAAATGAAAAATTCGGGCACCTTTTTGAGACAGACTTTATGCGTGTTGAAATGGTTCTATAAAATTTGCCGTACGCTTTCTTTGTCAATTTCTACAGTTTTAGAAACCACAAGAATACTTAACTGACAGTCAAATCGTGCCATATTACTAATTTTTTAGATATTTTAATTTATTTTAACGTGAAAGAGCAACCTGGGCGTACATCATCTTTAAAGTCTTCTTATCCATCTTGAGCACGGCTAAACACGCCACAAGTATTGCTATATACTTTTTTCAACAACCTATTAGCTTCAACAGCGCTTTTTCCAAGTTTGAATTGAAATTTCTCTCTCTGGGTCAAGAGCAGTCAAGTTATTTAATATCCACCCTTCGTACAGGAAGATTTAAAACATATCCTTACTAATTTATTGTGTAAAAATGGCAAAAACACCAGACTTTCTACCTTATAACATCTCTTTTTACTCAGGTAAACAAGATAAGGCCACACCGTTTGGCGATATAGCCATTTTGGCAAGAGGACAGCTTTACGCGAACTATGCAGGATTTATTTTTGTTCAGGATCCCTATCAGAACGACTGCGATGATTGCCATAACATTAACGCCGATGCAGCTAGAAGCCGTTGCATAAATAACCATTGTCAGGTAAGAAATACAATTGGCAATTAAAATTAAGCGACTTGACAACGATGTAATTGCAATTTGGCGCCCTCATCGGAGACATTTTTGAACCTTTTTAGGACACTATGACATTTCTTAGTCAAATAGTTGTTACTTCAG
The DNA here is from genome assembly GCA_014170235.1 of Listronotus bonariensis. NCBI lineage: Eukaryota > Metazoa > Arthropoda > Insecta > Coleoptera > Curculionidae > Listronotus > Listronotus bonariensis. Next base: position 119,805 of record JACEGR010001345.1, read on the forward strand.
CTTTTGGCCTTGGTGAACTTTACCAAGACATAAAACATCTTTCATTTCACTAATTGACTAAAAATACATAATATACCACCATACTACCATAGCATACCACCACTTATTTGGTAGACAAAGAAACCACAGATGCCTTATACCAAAATGTTAGGCTTTAACCAAACAAACTTATGTTTAAAAGTTGATAATAAGAAAGATACAGGATGTCAAAGTAAAAAATATATCTGTGGTTTGTGCAGTCAAACCTTTCATTAATAAAAAAAATATTTAACGCACTTGTTACATAAAATATTAGTTGTCTCAGGAGAATCGTAAGTTTGACACAAAAAAATCTTTTTTAAATATTTTTTTATGAAATTATATAAAACGGCTAAATGTTTCTATGACCTTTAATAGATATGGCATCCCAAAAACAACGAACACCTTATAGCGTTGTGGCAAATAAAAAGAATAAGGCACAGATCCTTACCAAACAGCCCTAAATATGAAATGGAGTTCACCATATCGCCCGTAGGGTTAAGGTATCAGAAAGAAGGATATTTAACCAAAGAAGGTAAGGTTTCCTTTCAAAATTTCACAAGGCCAGGATCTAATGAACAGTGGCGTAGCTAAGCTTGGGCCTCGCGAGACCCTTTTAAATGCGTAGCCACCAGACTTAAAATCCATGTTTATTTTTAAATTTAATAAAAACTTTACTAATTTAGGCTACACTCGCCACAGACTGTCAACTTACTGCGTTTGTGGCGTGATCTAAGTAGAGGTGTGACTGCGATCGCAGTCGCTACTACCAATCACCGGTTATTAACAAATCATTTTGGTAGCTGCTACTTGCGCCTGGCGATAGCAGTGAAAGAATCATTGTTTAATATTCGCAGTTTGCAGAGGTGGCGCTGCCCGTAACCACAACATTAAACGGCGACTGCGATCGCGGGACGGTGATTGTGATTGCGATGATTCAGTGATTCTAACCTCTTTCGTTTATGTTTATGGTGATTATGCCAGATTATGCATGTTTACGTTAGTAAAACGGGATGCGAATTGGCTTGCTTACCGCATGAAAACTATTTTTTTATCAATTTGATTTGGTAATAAATCTATCGCGAATGGGTTGCCTAAAAAATATGATCAAAGCTGTAAATGTTTATAAAAAAATAAAGAAATTTGATATACATCGTGTAATGTCCGTTTTTTTTCCTACATTTACTTATATGCTAATGCAAGTTAATAATTAAATTATATGTATATTAAATGACAGAATGTATTTTAAAATGATATATTTTTCTTCATTAAATTTTAACAAGGTTAACTATGACTTTATTTATAAAAATTTAGCATGTTCCCGTAAAGAGTGATAATATCACAGTTTTCAGTAGCAGCTACTTTTAGATAGCAGTAGCAGCGATCACCGATATCAAAAAATCACTGTTAAGCCAAGCCCACCGCTAGATCTAAGCATGGGCGTAGCCAGGTAACGGCAGGGAAGGGGGCCAGTTCCTCTCACCCCTAGCCATGGGCAAAATTAATAATTTGGTGATTTATACGTAGATTTAGGGACCTCGCAACGATAAATACAATAAAAAAATATCTATAATGAGTAGATAGGCCAAAATAATCGGCTTTTTTAAAATATATCGCAAATATTGTTCAAGGTGACGAAAAAAATATCGTGAAGGTTTGAACCCTTAATCTTATTATTAAGAAGTCTATCTACGCGACTAAGGCCTCGGCCTGATATCGTTATCAGGCGTAAGCTTTAAGCGGAAAGTATCAAAACTCTTTATGTTGCCGGTAGTGACTAAAATATTTTGTGGTTAACAGCGTCTTTAAACCAGTTTATGCACATTAGAAACGCTCCGCGGATAATATTTGTTCGTTTAGAGCGGCCAGCGGCAGGGCTTTTTGCCCAGGAATATTGCAGCCACCTGATTGAAAAAAAGAAAACAAGTTGTTCTATTCTCTTAAATCAAAGACAGTGCTCAACGCTGGCCGCTTTCGCTTATCATCGTGGCCAAGGCCTAACAATTTTTTGTGACAACAATCTTTCTTTTGTATGCTAAATTCGCTTATTGTTGATCTAAATAATTTTACCAACACCCAGTCTTACAGAAAATTAAATTCTCCACAAAAAGCTTGGCTTCTAAATTTTCATCAAATAAGCCGTTTCCATTTTCCAACTTTGAACATTTAATTTTTTTCTTAAGTTTGCATTTTTGTTACTACTACAAATATTAATATTTAAATAAATTTAATACATATTTTTAAAGCAAATTTTTTTGGGCTATAAAGAAGATTTCTTAACATTTTTTAATAAAGGACACCGCACAACCCTTATGGAGTTGCGCCGTCGGATAAATTCGCTAAAACTTGGCATAGAGGTAGATCACAAGTCCCCAAAATTTTAAAATACACCCTAAAATAAGGGAATAAGTTAATATGAATTTTCTCACAAAGGTATCTCTTAGTTAATAATCAAAACATTCAATGGGCGCCACTTCCAAAACCAACCTCCACCCTCACGCTTTCCGAAATTTTAAAATACGTCGTAAAGTAATTTACTATGTTTAAGGGGCGTACTTACATAACTTACTTTACAACGTATTTTGAGATTTCGGGAAGCGTGAGGGATGAGGGTTGATTTTGGGGGTGGCGCCCATTGAATGTTTTGATCATAATGTTGAGAGATACCTCTGTGAGAAAATTCATATTAATATATCCGTTAAACATCGTAACTTACTTTAGGGCGGATTTTGAGATTTCGGGGAGCATGGGGGTCTGGGGTTAATTTTAGAAGGTTGCACTCATTGGGACTTTTGATCAGCATGCTGAAATATACGTTTATACGAAAATTCAGATGAATATATCCCTTAAACATAGTAACTTACTTTATGGCGTATTTTTAAGATTTGGGAGGTCGTGGGAGGGTCGTGGGGGTCGGGGGTTGATTTTGGAGGGTTGCACCCATTGGGACTTTTGATCTGCATGCTGAGAGCCAGCTCTGCGTAAATTTAGATGAATTACCACTAAACATCTTAACTTACTTTAGGGCGTATTTTGATATTTGGGTGGGGGGCGTGGGGGATCGGGAGTTGATTTTAGAGGGTTGCGCCCATGGTCTTTTAATAAATAATAATAAGTTTCAGCGAATTTAACTGAGGACACAACTCCATAAGGTTTGTGCGCAGTGCTTTACTATTACAAGAGTTATTTGTCGTTAAAGTTGAATCCAAAAGTAATTTCAACGTTGAATAACTTTTAAAGGAGTAAATTTATTGAAAAATGTTAAAAGACATTTTATGTAGCGCATACAATTTCCTTTAAAAATATGTATTGAATCTATTTAAATATTGATATTTGTAGTGGTAACAAAAATTCTAACTCAAGAAATAAAATTTAAAAATATATGTTACCCTAAATAGGATTTTACGAACTTTTACCCCACCTGGAGAAATCGTAAAAACATCGACACATTGTCCTACAAATATACGAGGTACGTAATCCTAGTTTTTTGATATTTACCAAATAAATATATATTTAATCTCTGCTACCCCTATAAGCTACCACCAACGAAAATTGTTGTAAGAAAAAAGTTGGTGGTCTCGTCAAAATGAAGCTACTCACGAAAAATTAGCTTGTTAGTAATGACTTGGAAAAATGGTCCAGAGATCCCTAACTATAAAAAAATGAAATGACCTAAAATTAATTGTTTAAGCTTAATCATTGGACTATAGGATAAAATTTAAAAAAATATATTATTGAAAGCAGAAGCATTAAAATATAACCTATTAGGTGTCATAGCTTTAAGCATGTCACATACAATCGACGCAAAAGAAAATATATCGGTGGTGCCTTTTGAAATCCTTGCCACGCCCATGGCATGGCATGGTAAGCGTGACAGCCCAGATAAACGGCATATTTTCTTTAGTTTCTACTTAACTGAAATCGCATTTTAGTTGTCACATAAACACAACATTTTGTGCTGCGTTTATTTTATAACATATGTAAAACTAATTAGAACATTACTTTGGTAAAAATAAAACCTTTTTTTAAATCTATATACATTTTAATATTGTGAAAAGGTACGTCCTGTCAAAATATGTTTGGTAAGATAGATTTGTTGGATAAATCTTTGAAATAAAATAAAAGGAGCCTCGCTGATGCGACTTCGCCCACGTCTATATTACTTCTTTATACGCCACTGTTCATTTAATCCGTATAACTTACGAAACCAAAAAGAATATTATAAAAAACTAATTATAAGGTTTTATTAAGACCTACAATCTGAAAGTTATTTATTATTGGTTGATAGGAACATTCAACTACAATCTTCCTGGCCACGTCTTTATCCTAAAAAACAGCGAGACCACCCAATATTCGCAAAACGAACAACACGCTAACCACCTCAAACAAGGAGTCTTTATTGCTCAAACGCCGGATGGAAGGAAATTCATTTTACATAGTTTTCCTGGGTTAATAACACCAGAAACGCCTAGGTACTTATTTTTATAAATTATTTAAAATTATTTTAGTGCTCAAAAAATACTTAATAATTAATCAATATGATCCAACCGAGAACTAAGGGCCATAAGAAATAAATGAATTTAAATGAAAACATTGTATACCATTAAATAAGGCCCTTGTCACCTTGGACTTTACCTTAAAAGCTATATTTATTGATATTTAAAGGTAGAGTTGACTTTTGAAGTGATAACCCCATTTTTTATTGAACCTCTGAAAATATTCTTTATATAACAGTGCTAATAAATTAAGACCAACACTCTTCAAGGTTACATTTAGAGGTCAAATATCTGGTTAAAAATGTTTTAACCTTAAAACTAAGCAATATTTATGGATGTTTTAAATTGTAGAAAGTAAAATAAGACAGTTTTTGGTAATCTGGTATTGGCCTAAAAAGTGCGCAGATAATTATTTAAATGTCAAAATTACTTTTATTTATGTTTTTTCAACCTTAAAACAAAACCTTGTAACTTTTGATCATTAACTTATCGCTGCTGCTATATGCAGAATTTTCCTGGGTTTATATTGCGGCAATAAAAAATTGAAGTTCCAATTAAAACATCCATCAATGTGACTTACAAAGTTTTGTCCTAGGTCACCACATAATGATACATTTGATTTTATACAACTTTTTAAGAAAAGCTTTTTTGCACGTCTCTTAGTTTTCGAGATATTTTGCCGTTTTTAGACATTAAGGATGGTCTGTATGGTTTTTAGGTTTAACAACCTACCACCAAAATACCCGGTCCAGACAAGTTCTCCAAGCACAACGGAATACTCAGAAGAAGACGAAAAAAGATCTATCAAACATTATTTGAAGAACTGAATAAGAAAACTTCACCTGAAGCTAACAGGTAAAAAATATATAGTTTGAATTTGAAAACCGTCAAAACCATAAAATTGTCTTTTCTTGTCGAACAACAAAACTTATTAAACCTCATAATTTAAAGAGCTAAATCGTCGGCAATATCAAATGGCGTATCTAAAAAAATAGGAAAATTGACTAGAGCCGATATTATTGCTTAAAAAAGTTGCTTCTTAATATCACGATTTCGCAAAAGTTAGATTGTGAAAGCTTGATATACAAGCCATAGAAATATGATAATTAACTTATTTAATTTTACTAAGAACAAAAGTCGCGCAAAAAATACATAAAAAGCACTATTTTTGAATTGAAAAAATGAGATACGCCACTTTGTAATATTGGCGACGAAAGGTTTACTTAAAAAAAAACAACACGTATAAATAAATGATTGGCTTAATATCGTTTTAGGATCACGCCAACTTCGAAAACATCGACCACCCTCTCGGACACAACCTTAGTCCAATTCCCAGACGGCCAAATCGTTCCTATAACAGAACTACAGACACCATTCATAACAAAAACTACACCAGGGTATGTTAATGTAAGATTTCCTGAAACTAACGTGGTTCAAACTACTCCTGAGAAATATATAACGAGCTCGGTAGGAAGCACACCAAGTCAAACCGTTACATCGCCCTCATCCAGCCGAGTAACACCACAAAGTTATGGAATAATGCGGCCGCACACCACTCCACAACTACTTGGAACTACAATACCGCACTTTGAAACAACCCAACGGCTTACTCCCCATGGATTCCATGCAACGACAGGACAATATACAACTCTTCCAGAACCCCATAGCACATTTAATGAAATTCCAAGAACTAATGAAATGGTGTACACCAAACCCAGGCCGTTTTACACTACTCCAAGTACAGAAACATATGGACAAACAATCAAGTTAGAAACAACTAAACCACCTGTCAAAATGACTTTTCACTTTTTGCTGCTGAAGAGGAAAAAAGACTACACCAGAAATAATAAAACCATCCTTTCCAGTACAAGAACAAACAAAATACGAAAACTTTCTGCCCAATACATTGGTACCAACTGAACCAACCTATGATTTTGCTTCGGAAAGCACCGCAACCGAGAGTAAGGAAACTTCGAGGTATTCGCCGACAGGTTCCACAAAGCCAGCTTTTACCTCTACAAGTACAACTTCCAAATATAAACCCGCAACAGTAGTAAAAGTGACCAAACCTGTTCCTGTATCTACCAAAAGCACATCTAGTATCTTAACAACAAGTTACATTCCAAGTACCACCGAACCAATGACAAAAACTATTCCTTCTATTGCCTTAGAACCATCTACTAGTTATTCAATTCCTACCAAGGAATCACATAGTACTTTCAGGGTTCCTATAACAGTTCTGGAGGAATCTACAGATGAGACAACCCATGACCAAGGAAATGAATATCCTAGTACACCCTTAGGACCAATAGTCACTTATAGCCAGGTACCTTCAACTACTTTTAAAGAACATACAGTATCTGAGAGTGGCACTAAGTATCCCTCTACAGAATTCAATCCAACAACTTTAACGATAAAACTTACCTCCATAGAACAAGGAACCAAGTTCCAAACACCCGTTTATAATACAGAAAGTGGCAAAGAAACTACATTTAGCTCAACAATCTACACAAAAAATCCTACTCTGGATCCAGGGATTATTGAAACCACTTTGGGGCAAACAAAAATAATGGGTTCTGCGCAAAATAAAACCACAGAGATGATATATTACGCAGCACAAGAAACGGAGGTACCAAGTCATGAGGTTACTCAAAGTTTATCCCAAACAACTTTCGGAAAAACTACCCAAAGCTCAGTAGGAACCACTCAACCAACCTACAGTAGTTTGGAAACAAAAACCGAGCCTTCCACTGCTCCTAAACGAATTGTGACGACTATAAGCGCGGATGGTACTGTTTCTGTCAAAACTACCCCGATTTCTGCGGACGAAGAACTATTCGGTGTGAATAAATACTCTACTAAGAGGTACAAGACCACCAGGGGACCTAAAATTAGCACCACTACGGAATCCAGTGATTTTTTAATTGACGATGGAACTCTGCAAGATGTTAACGTTCCCTTGTTTAAGAAACCTTTAAAGGATTATAGTGAGGATGATATTTTTGGTCCTACAAAGAATAGCGTCGCAAGAACATCTAAAATTACAAGCACTATGAAACCTTACACCAAGTCAGAGATTGAACAAGCTTTATTCGACACACACAGTCGAAAATCTAAAGCTCTTAAACGTCGAAAATCTAGCACAACAGAGTCACCTCCAAACGTCGTCTATTCTAACTATTTTGAAGCTTCCACTGTCCCCATGACCACGGAAACTCCAGAAACCACAACGATGGCAAATGTTTTTATAGTAACGCCTTCGGTTACTATGGAAACTGCTATAGTATCCAGATTAACACCTCCGGTGGTTAGACCATCTTTCAGTGTTGCAAAGAAACAAAAACCAAATTATATTACTACTGAAAGTGTTCCAATAGCAACAACCATGATTGAAGAGGAAGCGATGACCTATGAAAGTGAAAAACTATGCCCATTACTAGCCAGAGTTATCTGACTTCAATAAGTTATGAAGTAAACAAAAGAAAGAAGCTTTTTGAAAGTAAGTTAAAAGAGAGAAGCCAAAATTTACGAGCTGCCAACAAATATGGTACAAAAAACCGGAGAACATGGATAAAATAGATGAAATGAAAGAAAACAGACCTATCATGTCTACATCTGACGATGATATTGCTCTACGATTAGTTAGCCAAGCAAAAGGAGTGGAATACTTAGAACAACAGGGTACAACAGGAGCAAGTACACTTGCGAGCACTAGTGCTAAGACCACGAAGAAGTCCAAATACACAAGAAGGAGAAGTTATACGCCAAGAGCAAAAAGGCCAACGCGCAAAAAAGTCGTCAAAATTGGGAAAATTGAAAAATAAATATAAATGTGTAAATAAAATGTATAATTGTGAGTTTGATTTTTAAAAATCAACATTATTTATTATATTATATCCTACAAGATGCTCTGAATGTTCTAGGCTAGATGCATTAACAACGTATGTAATATCTGAAAGAATGACTTCTAAAAATACAGACAAGGTGTTGCCACTGTTACCAATTATCCACGAAATAAAAACAATTAATACTGACTGCTTTTTTGTAATAATATAAAAATGTCTGTATTCTCAGAAGTCTTTGACTTGACATTTCAAGCACGTTTAAACCATAAAAATGATGTACTTTTTATATTTAATTTATTTATTTTGTACATTTTAATACCTTAATAAAATATGCGATTTTTTAACATTTTGTCAGGAGTTTTATTTAAACTTATAAGAAATAACGCAAATCATGCTTTAACAATTAAAATTACTGTTGTATTAAGGCCAATTACATCACAATTACAATTCTCCATAATTCAAAATTTTACAGGAGATAAGAAAAACTATGATTTTGAACGTTAAATCATTTCATTAATTGTTACTTAATAGTTATAATATTATGATTATGATAGGACGCATAAGGTTTTTAGTACAGAGAATAGAGGATTTTGTCTTGTATAAGTCGGCTGGAGTTATTTTTTTCACAAATAGTTGCTGTATGACGTAATAAACCTAAAAACACAAAATACTTACAAATAAGGCGAATGGAAATGTCGCCATTTTGCGAAAGACTGGGCCTGTATCTCTGTAACCATGCACTTGAGGTCCACAATTATAAGGACCTTTATTATAGATAATTAAATTTCCTATCGTTTTGTTTAATAATTTTTTCATAATTAGTTACCGTTCATGATTTATACGATTATTACTGTTTGTTTATTGACGTTTTTACCAATATCTCTTCTAATAATTGTTCAAACAATAAATTGCTATTATCTAAACTTGTAAATCGATAAATTTTCTACAACTTTTATTTTAAACTTTTTCCTCTAAAATTAATATTTTTAAAGTTATAACGCGTTAATTTCAAAATCCTATGCCTGGGCGGTTAACGCCAGCTGGGCCTGAACACGTCGTCCAACATTTGGTCAGGTATTATGATAGGTATACTTAATTCTTATTAACATTGTACTTCATAGTACATCATTGAACGCGTTGTAACTTTAAAAATACGAATTTTAAGAAAACAAGTTTAAAAGTTTGATTCTAAGCAATTTATTATTTAAACAAATATTCGAAGAGATATCGGTAAAAAGACAATAAACAAACAGTAATAATCTTATAAATTGTGAAAAGCAAGTGATGAAAAAAGTTATTAAACAAAAAAGATAAAAAGTTTAATTATCTATAATAAAGGTTCTTATAATGGTGGGTCAAGTGTACGGTTCCGGAGATACAGGGCCAAACGGTTTTTCGCAAGATGGCGGGCGGCACTTCCGTTCGCCCTATTTAAAAGTATTTGTGTTTTTAGGTTCACTTTGTCATACTGCATCTATCTGTGAAAAAAACTCCTGCCGAATTATGACATATGGAGGATCCCCGTATCACAAATAGTTAGGGGGCCCAAAAAATTTTTGAAGATAAAAAAAAGGTTCCCACTTTCCAAAGAATATTTTTTTACCTATTTCATCATTGCTTTTTTCGTTCCCATTAAAACATGCTTGAAGACCAAAAAAAAAAGGGCTAGCTGGCAGTTTTACAGTACCTATTGTTTTTTTTTGCTTGGGGGCCCCTGTAGTCCGGAGGCCCCGTATCATTGATACGGCTGATACGGCGGTAGCTACGCCCCTGGACAAGAGTAACTCACTCCTTATTACCTATACTATTTGGGGTAACATTTGTTTATTGTCAAGTTAGTAAAAGGTTTATTTCACTTACCTGCTTCAGTTTCTTTGGCATACTTATACTCTGGCTCTGGTTTTTCTGGTATAAAGCAGGAAAAAGACTCTGGCAGTATTTCTCTTATCCGTTGATGATATGATAATCTAGAGTAAAAAAAATATATTTATTTACTTAACAAATTTTAAGTCTTTGCTGTACATTATAGACCACAGTAACTAATCCAAAAATGAACCAAAACAAACCTGTTTGGTGCAAAAAGATTGTAACCATGGTTATTCAAGTAAATGACCAATAGAAAAATTTAAATGTTCATTCGGGTCACTTATGGCATTTTCAAGCAGAGCCATTGTAATCAGCTTATTAGAAAAGCATAAAATGGGTATCTTTGAGATTCTTACCTCATACTTTTCAACATAACCTCTCGTACAAACTTGGGTTTTGGATGTTCAGGGTCTAGACTTAAACAAACATCCCAATCTTCCCATCTCCATCTGAACTGGAAATTGCTAAGATGGTAAGAAAACCAACTGACAAATCTGGAAAAATATACAAAATATTAAAATTGGTAAATGTTTAGTATAGTGTATACCTTGCAAAATAATATTGTTTTAGTCATTCAGAAAATAGTATTTGTTAACACTACAACTCAAAATATATTGATAAATTTCTAGTTTTTTAATAAAAACAACATTAATATCTAAGTTACAGACCACAGTAAAAAGCACTAGAACCGGTAATTTGATTGGTTCGAAGCGCCACAGGACGATCATGCAAAACTGTCACAGTGTCGGGTAATGATCAGTTCGGGTTAGTTAATTTTTTTTATTCCTTAATAAAGCAAATTTTTAAAAAATATATTTAACTAACCAGAACTAACCATTACCTCCCCAATATGACAGTTTTGCATGACTGTCTGAGCCAATCAAATTACCGGTTCCGGTGCTTTTACTGTAGTCTCTAAGTTGCATACATACCTATCAAAACAAGAAACATTCATAGAATCAATCCTATGAAACAACATTTCCGTGGCTAAAGCTAAAACTTGCGGCATAGTGCTAGGCTGAAGTTTGCAAAGTTCAATCAAAATTGAACCATAGCATATTTCCAGATATCTTGGGGTTGGCATGTGAAACAGTTCAGCAAAAATCACTTCCACAATGCAGTATTCCAAGGGAATTTTAAGTTTGTATGGAAAGTTTAACAAATGGGCAGCACAATCTTTGCGTTCTTCATGATAAATTTCTGCAAAGAATATCCAGGGTTTCAATAATATACAGGGTTATTTTGAAGTTGATATATTCCTTTAAACACTGTATAGAATGCAAGAAAATAGAAACATTTTTCAGGTAAAATTATGTCCAAAAATGCTTTATTTTCAAGATACAAGGTTTTAAAGTTTTTAAAGAAAAAATGCCTTTTATCATAACTTTTCACACTCAGAAATTATTACAATTTGGCACACTTCTTTTGACCATTACATTACATTTTTTGCTGTAAAAGATAAAAAATATATTACCATTGGAGTTTGAACAAGATTTGTATTGAATTTTTTTAAGGAAAAAATAGTATGCCACTGTTTTTCTTTGAATTAACATTATTTTTGAAATAATCTTTTACTTTGGAGTTAATTTGGTGTTTTGTTATTTTTTCGTACAACTAACGGTGTTTAAAAAATAAAAGCCGTTTTGATGATGAAATAAATAAATAAATAAATAAATAAATGATTTTTTGACATTTTTAATTGAAATTAGACCTAAACAAATTTTACATACAAAACACCATATCAGATTTTAGCTATTTTGCCGTGCATCAAAATGGCCTATATTTTTTAAACAAAAACCATTCGTCCTACTACAAAACAACAAGGCGTCAAATTAACTCCAAAGTAAATGATTATTCTTAAATTAATATTGATTTAAAGAAAAAGCAGTGGCGCAGTATGTTTTTTTTTTTTTTTTGAATAAAAATTCAATACAAACCTTGTTTGAATGCCACTGTGTAAATTTTTTTAAATTTTTTACAACAAAAAATGTAATGTAATGTCCAAAGAAAGTCTAACAAACTTTGTATTAATATCTGGAGTGGTAGGAAAGTTATGACAATGTATCTTGGAAAAGAAGCATTTTCGGACATAATTTTAATGGAAAAAATTTCTTATTTTCTTGCATTTTATACAGAATTTTAAGATACATATAAACTTAAAATAACCTGTTTTTTCTCTTTTCAAGTATAATAAAAAAACACTTATTATAAGCATGAAAACCAATATAAACATAATTGTGTACCATTTGAGGTTTTATACACTGTAGTGTATATTTGAATAAATAAATAAATATAAATACTTTACCTATAATTGAATGCAAATGTTCTTCAATCAAAAATCTTTCAATTGAATGGGCACCAGGGAGTATGGGACCCTCAGGACAATCCGTATAATCAAAAAGCCTAAAGACAACCCATGGCATTGGATATCTGTATGAATCATGATGAGGAGGTGGTAAAATACTTGGTAAATTGTGTTGCAATGCTTCACAAAGAATAGAATCAAAAGCTAAATAAGGACGAGGAATGTGTTTTTCTGCCCAGTTATCTTGTCTGCAAAAAAATAAAATATACAGGTTACAATTTGTTTGTAAATTTATTCTCAATAAGTATTCTTACTTTAGCTTTCTTATTTGGGCCCATAAGCAATCCAAGTATTCCTCCTGTGGATGAGGAATGTCACTAGCCCACACTCTTAAAGCATTATGGTGCTTTTTAGGTCTTTTATTTAGGAAAACCTCGATTTGAACCAGTAAGTGTTCAAGAGCTTGTTCCTTTTTCTCATATAATTCTCTGCCTACCCATGGTAGTGTTGAGAGGATTGCAAAAACATACCAGTCTCTACGAACCTAATGAAGGAAATAAATACAGAGTTAATTGTTTTAAACCTTACCTAATATTAATTGTTTAACAGTAATATTAATTTAAGCTAACCTGTGGCACACTATCTTCATTAGCAGCATCAATCATGTTATCTAAGAGTTGTAAAAGAGAGGTTGCACTAATTACATGACAGTTTACCAAATCTGCCAAAAATCTTAAAGAGTATCGAGCTGCATCCCACTTGCAACCTAGAAAAATAAATGAAAACATAAGCACCAAAAGGAAAGAAAGCAATTTTCTGTGTCTGATGATTTTTGTAAAAAAGAATGTGATTTCAATAAAAATAACTTACTTTTAAGAGATTCCTTAAATGTTTTGACCATATACTCTACAAATTCTCCTCCAAAATTAAAGTTTTTAGCATTGAGTAGACCAACCAAAGTAGTATATATGGTACATTTTTCTGGCATACGTATAGCACAGTCTGTTAGAATCCTAAGAATTTTTGCCCTGAAAATTGAACCATTAAACAAGTAAAACAACTATTTTAAATGCATATTTTACCTAAACGTGCTTAGATCTGCTTCCAAAACACTAGCAAGACCTTCGAGATTTGATTCTAATGAAGATGTGCTTTTTTCACCGACTCTTAGAATAAGTGATTCCAGGCGATCTTCTATTTCCTGGTTTTCAGACACTCTTCGTCTTTTTCTGTATGCTCGATCTAAAAAAAATTTAATAATTTTAAAACAAATAAAACTAAACTGGGGTGATTTTATAAACATCCCTATTGAGGTAAGGTATACAGTATGTAAAATTATCAAAAATATGCAATATGAAACATCTATTCATACCATAGCCATCCTCGTCATCATGAACTCTTCTTCGACTCATTTTTTATAAACTTTCTGAAATATTTTTGGAATAATTCACGCTGAAAGAGTTTTATCAAAATTTTTCTGTTATAAACATAACCACAAAAACTTAGCTTTGCTGACTGGGATCCAAATTCGTTCTTCCTCTTTCTTCTTTTTTTTGCTTCTGTTTCCTTTAGGGCCAATTTTTGGACAATTTGCCAGCCCATTCTATAAAGATTCCGATGTTGTCTGGCTCTTGGTCATATTAAGATATCGAAAGAAATAAAAAATTGGTTGTCTGCAAAGTCAGTTTACTGACGATAGTTGAATGTGACAACATCGAAAGAATCATTACCTTTATTGCCGCAATTATCGTTGCTATAAACAATTGACACCACATTTACTTTTCACTGCAAGCTTACTCAAGTAGGAGAGAAACAGATGTCGAATGATGCGGAACACGGAGATTGTGCCTCTTTGTCGCTTGTTCCACGCTCTCGCTTGCACTTCAAGACTTAAGTGGAACGCTTGAGGTAACGCCGCATGAGTCATGTTTTTTGGTGAGTGCAGCCCAAGAACGATACACACAGCGTGCAGCCGGGTCCATCGAATTATAAGACGTTGTCACGTCAAAAAGAAATTAGGCCTGAGTAGCTTTCCAGTGACGCATATAGAGCGCTCCCGGGTAGCTACGGAGCACTTCGTTCTACTTTATGGCGTTCCAGTGACCGAAAGTGTTATGCACCTTAAATCAAAGGCTATAGATAAGTCAAAGAAAAGAGCCACTACAAATTTTCCTTGATCCAGATTACTATATCATAATTTAATACGTTGTATGTTGCTGTATCGATTGATTAAGCCGGCTGTCCATGAAAGCGGTTTTCCGCCAGCGTATTAAAAATACTCGCCAAAAACCGGTGATACATCCATTGTACCGAAAAATATTAATGCGTTTTGTTTTGAATATGGTGATTATATGTTAGAATTTTCTTTAGTTGATACTACGGTTGTGAAGGTCACCATCATCACAATCATCATCTGTCTGTGGGATGGCAAATGAATTGGATAATGGATAATAATAAACAATTTTAATTTTATTATTTAAAAACCCACTTTTGTAATGCAAAGAAAATAAGGAAATCTTATTATTTTGAGCTTGTTGAAGTTGAGAATTATGCAGGTACTATTCTTATTATTTCTATTTTTCTATGCCTCCATTTTTGTCTTTTTGGTTTTATTGAAAGTAGGATAAATATATTTTTTTCCGCCAAATATCATACTGAATTAAATAATTAAAATAAGTGTAATTAATGTCGTCCATAACCCTTCTTTTATTTAAAATGGAACTTTAAACGTCTTGTCTTCAAGCAACAACTCGCATCAAGCTTATCAACTAGTTCAAGGTTAAGGTTATAGTCCCTGGCTATTAATTCGAAAAATCCGCACAATCTAGTGGAAAACGCAAAAAGTTAACTTCATCTCAACTTTTTGCAGATCCGCGTCGAAAATGGCAGGAAAAGCATTTTAAATTTGCACTAACCAATCACAACGCTGAATTATCATCCGCGAGCGGAAAACCGCTCTCATGGACAGCCGGCTTTAGTCAATGCACTGTACTCAACTGTACCCATGATAAACATAGGTTTCTGTCAGAGCCTTTTTTTGTACACGATGGTTTTAAGTAGCTATTGAACCATTTTTTTCTATTTTTTGAACTTCATAATTTTTTTAATTTACCCATTTTTGAGTTGCCCTCCCCCAATTTAAATTTTAAGGAGAAAAACCAAAAATCATATATTTTCGGCTGTTAACACCTTAACCACAACTTGTACTTGTCAAACTTAGGTTAGGATTATAATAACCTAACTTTGTAAACAAACACATTTAATGGATGTATTAACTTTATAATTTTTTTTTATTACTTGTTATTAAGTGCTCATCTTAAAAACTGTAATTATTTTTAAATTATACATTAACATTTTTAACCCGTCTGTTTTATGTAACATGGAACCGTCTAAAACAGATGCCAATAAAAAACGAAGCTGGAGCGAAATAAATAAAGCCAAAAAAGAGGAACGAAAGAATTGGAGAGAAGTTAACTTGAAAAGAAAATCGAAAAACAGAAGCTTAAGGCAGAGAAACAGCAAGACAATACGAAACAACAGGAAGCTTCTCTGGTTTCCAAATTTTTATCTACATTATCGATAGCTGTTCCAGGCTCTATACTAGAAAATGCACAATCACCAGAGTTGCGAACATATCTAGCAGGTCAAATTGCCAGAGCCGCTTGTATTTTTCAGGTAAAATATTCAGGTTTATCTAGAATAAAATACAACTAAAAAATAATGTGCATGTATACAAATAAATATGATATAGGGGTATCTGAGGGTTTTCTATAATACATTGATGCTTGATTTTTTTCTTTAGGCAGATGAAATTGTGGTTTTTGATGACTATGGAGATGAAGCATGTGCAAAGAAAGCAAAAATTGATGATAGTGGTGGTGAAAAAGTAGCCAGACACAGTTGTGTGCAACTGGGTAGAATTTTGCAATACTTGGAGTGTCCCCAATATTTGAGGAAAAGCTTTTTCCCATTCATAAGGACTTGCAGTATTGTGGTTTATTAAATCCGCTAAATGCTCCACATCATTTGGAGACAAAGGACAATTTTATTTTTAGGTAAAAATATATCATATTCCTTAATTAAAAATTTCTAACAAAAATTTATGATTTCTAACACTTTTAGGGAAGGGGTTGTACTAAATACACCTGTAAAAGAAGGTAAAGGATCCATAGTTAATGTGGGATTATTAAAACTGGTCCGAGTTGATAAGGTTTTGGTTCCAGGTAAGCTTTGCCATGTGGCTATTTAAGATATAGTCATATTTAACAAAATTCAAATATATTGCAATCATTTAAACTAATTGTAGGTATTCGATGCACTGTTAAGTTACTTCCCCAAGAACCAAACAGTAAAAAATTAAGAGGAATAGTTGTATCCCCCAGTTTACCTAGAAGTGAGACAGGTATTTATTGGGGGTACACAGTAAGAATAGCTAATTCACTGTCGAAAGTTTTCTCCCAATGTCCCTATAAAGAAGGGTAAGTAAAAAATACAGTGTATCCCTAAATTATTTTTGGAATAAAGAGAACATTTTGGACTGACTTTTTGTTTAACATCATAAAGCTGTTTGTAATAATTTTTGAAATATTTTGCTAATTTATTTGAATTCATTCTATTGTAATTTTTTTGTTCTCTATAAATATTTGTTTTGTTTCTGTAAATATATAGATTTAGGAAAATTTGTAAATTTATAAAAATAAATAAATAATTTTCCAGATATGATTTAACTATTGGAACATCAGATAAAGGATTATCAGTTGATGAGTTTGAATGCCCAAAATACAAACATTTATTGGTTATGTTTGGTGGACTACAGGGTCTTGAATCGGCACTAGAAAATGACACTGTTTTAGATGCGGACGATCCAAAGTTGTTGTTTGACCATTATTTAAATACTGTCCCTGAGCAGGTAATACCAAAACTTCACTTATTTTATACTTAGGGATACAGGGATACATTGGATTTATAACTTATAAATATTTCGCTAATTTAATTCTAGCTTTTAAAAATTATGTCTTCTAAATAAGCTCCACCAACTTCAACACATTTTTTCAAAATTGTACAATATTAGGTATTGTGCAATGAAATTGATCATTTAGGGCTAATATTTAAGATTAGAAGTTAGTTAGCCAAATATATATAAGCTATCATAAATCCCAAAGAGCTGTAATTTAACATAATAAAAAGTTTGTTTGGTAAACTAAAAATTTTTAATTCAAATATTAAAATGGGTAGCATATTATGGAAACCATGTATTAGAATAAAAATTCTTGTCACATGTATTATTTCGTTCTGCTATGAAGTACTAATATAATGTGTATCATTGGTTGTGCAGACCCCATTTTCTAACTTAAGATTTTTTACAGGGTTCTAAAACAATCAGAACAGAAGAAGCTATATTAATAAGTTTAGCTGCATTGCGACCAAAATTGAATCCTGAAAGCAAAAGTCAAACCTTTGAAGAACATAGCACAGAATTTCGTGAGGATTCTGTTCTTGGCAAACCGAAATTTAAAGGAAATAAGGCTGGTAACGATAGTTCAAGCTATAATCAAGGCAGTAAAGATGAAGATTTGAGTAGATTTGACTCTGATTAAAATAGTGCACATACTATCCACTCTAGATTTTTTTTATTAAAGTTGGTCTTGTAACATATTTATAATAAAAGAATAAAAAAAAACTATCTGTTTTTTTACCAAACTAACATAAGGTAATTGTCTAGAAAGTTGCGGCAATTCCAATTTTGTCGAAATTTGGTATACGCGGGTTTTTGGGGCGCTGATCACGACTCTGAAAGATTTTTTTATTTTCATCATCAAAGTTGAAAACCCTACTAAGCTAAATATTGTGTGTTACTCTAGCTTTAAATCAAGAATTGTGTGCAAAAAGGAGGGGAAATATAGTGAAAATAAGGTTTTTTGGTTTTCCACTTTGATGATGGATATATGGAGAATGAAACGTTTCTAAAAAGATCTCGGCGCCCCGAAAAAAACCCTTACAACAATTATTTGTTATCCTAAAAGGAGGTAAAGGCGATTTTCATAAAACCCGTTTTTTGTATTTTTTTTGTGGCCAACTTACTGCTGCATCTTAATTAGGAAAGAAAAATGGCTTACACTTACACACAAAATTGAAGGGTTTTTATAAAAACAGCCAATGTTAAATTTTCAATATTTTCAGGATATTAAAAAAACTTTAAAACGTATATGGCTATTTCTATATATGTTTTTGTAATATATTCCTAAATATATCTGTATTTCGCGCATTTACAGAGATATTTGGAGGTTCTATAAGCATAAGTTTTTCTGTAAATTGGGAAAAAACTTGAGATTGGCTGTTTTAACATTTTATATACACATACACTTAAAAACTCGTCAAAAGAACCATTTTATATTATTTACACCCGTCACTATTATCATCTTCATCCAAATCTATGTCATTGTCAGCTTCAGCAACTTGAAATTTTTTATAATGCCACACTACTTGGTTTTTGAGGAAGGCTGACAGAGCCAAAGAATACACTTCTTAGACAGAGCCAAGACATTTTTTATTTTCCTATTATTTAAAGGTATTGTATTTTTGTACAACAGTTTTAGCTCTAAGCTTTTTGAATCACTTTGTTTTTCTTGTATATTGGAAAAAAGAACTTGACATTGGTAGTTATTGCAAAACGAGGCGATATTCCAGTCGTGTTATTTGGCTAATTATGGCAGTTCTCGTTACAATAGTTGGTCAGAAAATGACAACGGAATTTTTACATACGGTGGTGCAAACAGCACAAAATAAGAAAAAATGACATTAGTTGTTTTTGCAAAAAACCTTTAATTGTAGTCATTGTTGGGGGTTGCTTTTAAGACACAAAGTTTTATTTTGAACTTAAAAATACACCCTTAAAAAGTTTTAGTCAATTTTAAAATATTCTGTATGTATACAAAAACCAATTAAAGTTTCTTCTTTCATAACAATCATTGGAGAGGTTATGTAATGGATGGAAGGATCATGGAAAGTAAATAAAACTAACTTGTATTCCCCTTAATATTTATTATTGCAAATATTAAAATTTAAGTTAAAAACATGTAACAAATCTAAAACCCAATTTATAAAAAATAGAATGTAGAAGAGTATACCTAACAAAATATCCGAAAAATTGTATAATATATAACTTGATAATAATGCAAAGGTAGATTTGTGTAAAACTTAATTAAATTGTTTTATATTTATATTTAGTTATCAAAGATTTTCTGCCTGTTGAATAATCAATATTGAGCAAACAAAGCAAGAGAAACGAGCTCAGTTTAGTAACAAGATATATTCATAATTATCTACCCTTGCCTTACAGCATTTTAGCACATACATACATTTTTTTAAACTTGAAAGTCGGAACTGTTTGAAAGTTAAAAACCCTTTGCAACCATTTTTAAAGCAATAATTGGATATAAAAAGTATCTTTCCGCCGACTAAAAATCCATAAGTAAAAAAATACTTAAAATTTAGAATAAGCATCTTTGTTCTGAATGTAATTACAACTCTAAAGTATTTTTTTGTTAAAAACCCAAGTTTTAAGGACATGACTACCAAACTGCAGAATCTTCTAACATTTTCTCTGATTACACTGGTTGCTGATTGAGGTTCCTGATTACAATTAACTGAATTTAAGATAAAACACATATTATATAGAATAAAATCATTCATATCATTATTTATTCAGAATTTTTAAAATAAAATACAGATTTTAAAAAGCTTATTTTTACACAAAACGAATCAGCTAGCCACAATTTAAACTTGAAGAGTTGGCGCTCGCGATTTTTCAATTGTTTCGCGCGTCGGTCGCGTCGTTTTTAAAAGTAGGAATAAGATCTTTTGGGAGTGTTTGTACTAAAAAACCGCATAAATAAATGTGAATATCCGTTTATCCTGAAGTATATTAAGTGTTTTACGATAAAATCATCTACTTTAGGTATAATCAGTTCTAAAAATGGGGAATTTTAGGAAATAAGGTTTAGTTTTGAGGTTAGGTCGAAACCAGTGTGATTTTAAAACTTGAGGTTTTCGCACAAAAAACTGACTTTAAAGTTATAATAAGTGACAAAAAAACACTGCGTGTAGTTTAATTAAAATCGGCCGAGTCCGGTAAGTTAAAAACCCTAGTTTAAAAATACAAACATAAAATTGTAGCTTATGTATTCTCACAAAAAAACAATAAATTCAAAGGTTTTTAACTTATAATGGTAGGTTTACATCTGACATTTATTGCATGTTATTTATGTCTGACAGAAATTCTGGCCAATGTAAACAATAAAAAATTTCTATCAGACATAAATTTTTGTTTATATTAGCCAAAATTTCTGTCCGACATAAATGTCATGCAATAAATATCAGATGTAAACATACCATAAACGCTAACAAATGCATTTTTAAAATGCTTATCCATAATAAATACACCATTTTTCGTCATATGTTCATGACAGCATGTAGTATGTAGTCTTACGTCTTACTATACTAGCTGTTCAAACATGTTACCTTGCAGTCCTTATTGATAAATTTCATACCCCCAAAATATGAAAACCCAAATTATACTAAAAATGGAAAAATGGTAAAATGCCCATTCGTGGGATACCCTGTACTTTCTAACAAATAACATATATATAAAAAACAAACTCAAATAAATGCTACAATGTTCAATTGTCAATGTCAACCAACTTGTATATATCATATGATTGTTAACAATTTATCTAAATTTCGATCGATAGGATGTGTATTACAAGTGTAGCTCTCAAAGTCCTTGATACATTTAAATTTAAAAAAAATGTAAAGATGTAAGTAAAAAAAACTTTTGCTTATTCTGGCACTAAAACTATACTATTTCGAGTTCTAGTTTAACTAAAAGTGTTTTTCTTAATTTAAAATACCCAAAGAATATACTTGATTACAATATTAACAATAACTTTTTAATGTTCCAAGGATTTTGAGAATACATAGTTCTTAACAATTTTTCTAGTAATTTGTGCTTTAAGAATGACATAATAATTCTCAGTAGTGCCCAATAGAAACTGTCAAGTTTTCTGAGTGCTATACATTTTTAACAAGTGTGAAAAAAACTTTAGGAGAAGAAATGGTAGGTATGTTATGGGCCAAGCACAGAAAGTTACAAATTTCCCACTAGTATGACTTTTGCAATCATATGAAACGGAAACGAGTATTCTATGCAACTTTTTCTACAACAATTGATATATCACTGCTAAACATTTTAAAAAACTTTTGTGGATTTATATTTATACAAACAATAATAACTTTGTAATTTATAATCAAAATGTATGAGTGCCTTAAGCTTTAGGTTGGGTAGTATAAAAAAAAACTACAAAAATCAAAATTATTGTGTCATTCTATAGCGGATTTCCCTAAGTAGTTATATATCACATATGCATGCAGACTTAAACATTGCATTTATGAATTGAGCGTTCGACAGTTTCTCGTAGCCCTGCGATCACAGACCTCTGGTCACAGGCGCCAATTATTGCCGTTCCTGCTACTATCATATTAGCACCGGCCTAAAGAAGAAAATATTCTTAAAATTTATTTTTGTATTGTATTTATTTATTTTATTTTTTATATTGGATTTAAGGGATACAAAGAAGTAGAATACCCACAGGAGTATGCAGGGTGTAATTTAATTGATGGCTAAAAATAGAGGGAGGGGTCCGCCCGAGGGAGACATGAGTGATCTGATTGCTGTCAGGGGAGAGATGTGTGGTCCCGAGTTTTTAAACTCCGGATTGACTCTTCCGGCGGCCGTCAACAGATCCAGTGTCCTCGCAAGAGGGCACATGTCTCCTCGACGGGCAGATGCAAAGCCCCCAAGCGGGGGCCCCGGCCGGAGGTCGGTACAAGGGGCCGGAGTTTAAATGGCCCAGAAACTCACTCCGAACCGACAGGCGGGAGGAACCGTTGCGGTTCCCCCTGGCACATCTCCGGAGACGCGCTCAACCCCCTTTGCGAGGGATCAGGGTTGAAAGAGCCCGCCGACGTGATTGCCCGGCGGCCCGTAAGGGAGCTCTGGTGGGACTGATCATCTCTACCTCATTTAACTATTTAACTAAATTTCTTAATTATTGATCATAATCTGTTCAACTATTACTAGATATTTTAATTGTGATGTCTGTTAATGATTTTATCACCACCTGTATTTGTTTTGTTTTATTTTAATTGTTTTTAACAAATGAAATGATTTTAAATGAATGTAAATTTAAACTATTTTTTATTTATTCTGTAGTGACGTTTCTTTGTCGTTGTAACAATGATTTGTGGAAATAAAGGATATTATTATTATTATTATTATTATAATTTCTAAGCTCATTTTAGAAAGAAATGTTCATGTTAACATATGTCCTAAACTTCTTAACTTTTATGCTACAGGGTGGTAAAGTTTGAAGAAAAACAATGTTTTCATATCATAACTTTAAAACTGTTCTGAGATATTTTCATGAAATTTGGCACACATCTACTAAGCACCAGTAGGAATTCTTTAATGTGAAAGATATTTAAATATTTCTACCAATAGCGTGCGTACGAGATGAATACTGAATATAGTATGCTTCTGCTAAAAACAAAAATTATTTTTTAAATCCTTATTTATTTTGCAATAAATTGGACCACTTGAAATTTTGTCGTCCAATGCACGTTTTCGCATAAATACCTAAAAATAGGGCACCAACCTACTAGTTTACAATAATTTTGCTATACCAAATATGCATCAAAAAAGGGTTTTATTTTATACACGAAATGATACATTGGGCAAAAGAACCATCAAGAGATTAAACTTGTTGAAAAATATATAGATATTTAAAAAAAATATTTATTTTTGGAAAAAGAATGGCATATCATATTTTTTTAATCCTCAGTATACATCCCGTTCAGGCGCAACTCATAGTAATAATTAAAAACCTTCCACATCAAAAAAAAATGCCTATTGGTTCTTAACAGGTGCATCTTAAATTCTATAAAAATGTCATTAGAGTTTTGAAATTATAATAAAAAAATATATTTTTCTTAAAACTTTAACACTTTGTATCTTAAAGGTTAAGAGATTTAGGAATATGTTTATATAAATTTTTCTTTCTAAAATAAGCAGAGAAATCATATCCTATATTTTAAGTCATGAATTAAATTACACCCTGTGTACAAGATTGCTCGTTTTTTTAAGATAACCAACAGATTTATTGTTCCAAATGAAATATCATAAAATAGCCTTAACTGGTTTGGAGATATGAAGTTTTAAGAATTATTATTTTGTTAGTTTTATCTGTATTTTAAGTGGGTTATAGAAAATACTAAAATACAATGTAGGGTGGTCAAGAAAACAGAAGTTTTTTTATTTTTAATATTGCCATCATCATTAGTAACCTCTTACCTCTGCACAGGCAGTGATTGTATTTAGGCCTACCCCACCATCTACTTCAATATCCAGAAGGGGGTAGTTGTGTCTAAGCCATTGCACTTTGGGCATCATATCAGTCATAAATTTTTGTCCTCCAAAACCTAGCAATAACAAAAATGATTTTTTAGGCAGCGAAATTATAAAAATAAAAACTATGCCATAAAAAGTTTTTTTCTTTAATATAGGGTAATTAAAATTTCTTGATTTGACAACAGTGCTTCCTTACAAAACCAAAAAGTAAGTTTGTTGAAGTTTTAAATAAACAGTGGTTTCTTGGTTTTTTTAAATAACTTTAAATAACTAAAATATTACCTCAGAATTTGTATTTAAATTGGTATTATACAAGGCAAGTTATAACTAAAAATATGAAAATTGTACAAGTAAAGCTGGATTTATAGATTGAGGTTTTTGTTTCAGTTTGTTGTTTGATGTTTTCAGTTGGGAGATAAAACAACAACTTTCCATTTGTCAATTTATACCTTCTGTTTACCGTTTCCATATACCATATCAGAAACCAAAACGTCAAACGGCGATCGGTGATGGAAATGTCAATATATAAATTTCAATTAAATGTGGTAAAAAAGAATTGGATTATATAACAAAATTTAAAGTTAAAGCATGAGGGTAAAATAAAAACTAATTTTCAATTTTATATATTACGCATTACAACTTAAATAATGGGCAAGAGGGAGCAAAGCAAGGAAAATTTTACAATTTTTTTTTTTTTTAATTTGCTGCCTTAAGCCAAGTTTTGGATCATGTGGCCAGTTTTCCCAAACAGACATTTAATTTCAAAAATTTTGGTCTATTTGTCCTCTTGTTAGACCTATCCTGGGACACACTTATACCAGTTGAGCTAAACAACATAACACATGGGCAATGTGAGGAAAAGAGACAATATAACTAAATACTGGCATGTAAACATGCGTGAGTAAAAGTGCTTGTTTTGTTATTCTACTACTGGTCGATGTACCAAAACTGCTTGCTCATGCAGTACAACTAGCAAAAATTGTTATTTTAAGCTATTGTCACATTGCATTGCCAACAGAAAAAAATTTCTTAGAGCCTAAAAAGTACCTGGTTCAACTGTCATTATTAAAATCATATCAGCATGATCTATATATTGTCTAACAGCTTCAATTCCAGTACCAGGTTTCAACGCTAGCCCCACCTTCATTCCAGCCTCTCTAACCTTACGACATAGTGGAAGCACTTCTTTTATCACTGGTTCTATGTGGAATGTATATTGGCTGACGCCCGCATCAGCCATAGGTTCTATCCACTGAAAATCCAAAATACAACCTATTTATAATCGTATCTTTCATTGTGGACTCGTAGATGGACTAACAACAAAAACAAACTTTAAATTATTTTTAAAGAGTGATGTAACTATGTGAAAAGTTACACTTAATAAATATACCTGTTGTGGGTCTTGTACCATCATATGTGTCTCGAAAAAAGCGTGGGGGATCTTTTTTCTTAAACATTTTACTACAGGATGACCAAAAGTAAGGTTAGGAACAAAGTGTCCGTCCATCACGTCCAAATGTAGGTAGTCCGCCCCATTGTCAAGCAGCCGTTGGGATTCAGCATATAGTTGTGAAAGATCTGCGTTTAAAATCGAGGGCCCTATTTTGCATTTTACTGTATTTTTTGCATATTTTCTAAAAAAACGAAAAAGTCACCTACCTAACCTAAGTTTGACATTGACATTTATGTACTTTTGACTTTGGCAGTTTGATCTCGTAGTGAGCCATCTATTTCTCAGGAGATAAACTATTAACATTTCCGGATTTCGATAAACCAATCCTAAAATTAGGAAATCTTGTAAAGTAGACAACTTTATTTTTTTAAAGGTGATATAATTTTGCTTTACCTGTGCGTGATATAAGGTAATGGCACCATTCAAATCAAATTCACTTGTTTAGTCATCGTCATCAGTTTTCTACGAGGTGTGGTTACTTCGTTACTTGTAAATCAAATTAATTAATATTAATTAAAAATGGAATTAAATAAATGGAGTTAAATTGAATTTACAAAAAGTTTAAAGATAGTTTAAAATGAGTTTATTAAAGTTTTTCTTTGTGCTGCCAGCTTTTTCACAGTTTTAATCACCTGTAAGTATTTGTTTACAAACATAACATTTTTAGGGAGTCATTTTTGTTTTAATGGACAAACGTATTTAAATGAAATTTCTATTTAGTATACCAGTTATAAAAAAGTAATACCCAAACTTATGTTTTAATAATGATATTTTAAAACCTGTTTCCTTGAATATTGTTTTTCCTATTTTTTATTTTTGGAAAAAGAGGTTAAGTAACCCAAATAAGTAATAAAAAGATGAAGACGAAGAACTATAAATTTTTAAAGGAGTTGTTAAAATTAATTTACGTAAGTGTTCCGAAGTCTTGATTTTTTTATGTCTCTCTTATTTTAAAGCTTTCTTTAGAATCATGTAGCCTACATTTTTAAAGGGCCATGTTTCTTAAAGAAATGGTATAAATTTGAAAGAAATAGTTTATAATTTTTAATTTATACCTACTTACACATTAACTTGTAAAATAATTGGTTAGAAGAAAGAATGGTAATTTTCTAGAAACCTGCGGCAAGTCCGAATTTGACGAAATTTGGTATACAGGGGTTTTTGGGGCGCTGATGACGAATCTGAAAGAATTTTTTGGAGGAAACGTTTCTTTCTTGAGATATTCATCATCAGACTTGAAATTTAAACTAATCTTATTTTTACAATATTCCCCCTTCTTTCTGCACACAATTCTTGATTTAAAGCTAAAGTGGCACACAATATTTGATTTTCAACTTTTAAAACCCTGTTTTTTACGTATTTTACATTATTTTGCATTAAATTGCATAGCTATACTTTGAATCATTTCAATCCCAGTGTGCTATGAAGTCCTATGTGTATGTATGGTTGCCACATTATCAAAGAAAAACCACGCAATTTAATGCAAAAATAATGTAAAAACGTAGAAAAATTAAGTTTTAAAAGGTGAAAATCAAATATTTTGTGACACTTTAGCTTTAAATCAAGAATTGTGTGCAAAAGAAAGGAGAATATAGTGAAAATAAGCTTAGTTTAAATTTGAACTTTAATGATGAATATCTCGAGAACGAAACGTTTCCGCCAAAAAATCTTTCAGATTCGTGATCAGCGCCCCAAAACCCCCAATACCAAATTTTGTTAAAATCGGAGTTGCCGCAGGTTTCTGGAAAATTACCGAAACAATGTCTAAAAATAAAAAAAAAGTTATTAAAATATTTCTAGGTAGGTTTTAATTAAAAGAAAACGTAAATTTAGAAGACAAATAATTCCTTAATTATGGAAAATAAAATACATACAGGGTGATCAAACTTAAGTTGTCACTATTGCTAACTTCTTTTTATTGAAGATACAAAGTCGGTTAAATTAGTAAAGTTGATAAAAATGTACTTTTTTAAATTGTACACCCTGTATACTATATCACCATATTAAAGATCTACCAAAATGCTTTAAAAAAGTCCACATTTAATATTTCCAATTTTTAATGGTTTTGGAAATATGGCCATTTGATAGTAAACTGGTATTTTTTAAATAAAATACCCTGTATATTGCATCATCATTAAACAGATATTTTAAAGAGCTTTAAGAAAATACCCCATTAGATATGTGCATCTCTTATAGCTTTGGAGATATGGCCATCTAAATCTTAAATAAATAATAGTTTAAAAAACTAAAAAACACGCTTTTATATGCAACCGAACTAAAAATTAGAAAATAATTTTTCATTACAAAAGAGTTTGTCACTTCAGAGTAAAAAGCGTGGGGTGCATTTTACTATTTTCTCATAACTTTTCCCTCATAGATATTTGCAAATAGAATAATTATAACATTTAATATATTAAGCACCCCACGCTTTTATTCTGAAGTGACAAACTCTTTGTAATGAAAAATTATTTTCTAATTTTTAGTTCGGTTGCATATAAAAGCGTGTTTTTTAGTTTTTAAACTATTATTAGTTTTCATTTTTAGTTCGATACATCAATTAGTTTTTTAAAAATAAATGCTCCAGTTTATTCACTAAAAATTCCTTCGCCATTTTGTCAAGAGACACAGAGGATCTGTAAAGGCATTTATTTATCCTGGCGGTCCTAATCAGGATAACGGGATACTGTTTTTAAATTATTGCATTGTCATCGGTCCTTGATACGTGTGCAAAGTTTCAAAGAAATTGAATCGCTGGAAGTTGGTAAAAATTAGGCTTAAAGATTCCGTTACATAGATAGATTGATAGATAGATAGATAGATAGATACATAGTTACAACCCAAGCTAATAAAAGCGTGTTAAAAATAGTAGATAAAATGGCTTATTTTACCTTCGACACTAAACTTAGTGCTTATAGCTTAAAGCTGTAGATATGTATAATGAAAATTTAACATAATTTTCAGATTTAAATGGCAATATTTTTAAAACTATAAGAGACAGACATATCAAATGTGGTATTTTCTTAAAGCTCTTTAAAAAATCTATGTAATGGTGATACAATATACAAGTGTTTTATATTTAAAAATGCCAGTTTAGTATCAAATTTCTAAGGAAGGCCATATTTCCGAAACTATTAAAAATTGGATATATCACATGTGGACTTCTTCTAAAGCTCTTTGATAGCTCTTTCGAATGCTGATATAATATACAGGGTATTCATATTTAAAAAGTACATTTTTTCAATTAATCGAAAGCTTAATGTTCATTTGTTTTTCTGTTGGCAGCACGTTAATCAGCGGAAAAAAGAACTACAACTTTACTAATTTAAACGACTTTGTATCTCCAATAATAAAAAAATTAGCAATAGTGCCGACTTAAGTTTTATCACCCTGTGCACAGACTGTCCACGGATGGGGTTAATAAGAGGACAAATGTTTGAAAAATTTAATTTTTCAAAAAAAAGTACATTCTTCATAAAAATTTTGCTTGTAAAAAAAATATGATTCACGAAGAGAAAATGTTGATTTTGTATACAGGGCTTTGCAAAAACTTTAAAAACATGATTTTTTCCCACAGTAAAAACTTACCTTTGCATTTTCATTTTTAAGCAAAATGTCATAGGAGAATTTGTTTAGAATAAAGTTTGTAATTGATAAAAATACGTACAAAATAATAATAAAAGTTTTATTAAACTCCATAATTTGGACGCCTTTATTATATTCATTTACAGCTGAAAAATTGTATTGTGATATAATTTTTTGTTGTTTCATAAATAATTTGGAATAATAAATCATGAAGCCATATTTTTACTTCTAATCGCGTAAAAATAAGCACACAAAAACACACCACAACTAATGAAAGAGTACATATTAATAGAATACAAAATATTGTCATAAATTATTTATTGGTTAAGTTTTTGCAAAGAATACAAACAATTAGCTGATTATTCTGTAACAAAAACGGTGTACAATTTTTTTCATAATTAGTTATTATTTTGTATTCAGAATATTCTTAGTTGGATTTTTATTTATTTGCCGTCGATACTCATTAGACTATACAGAGTGATTCAAAAGTAAGCGGCATCCTTTCAGGAGCGTAATCCTTGCATAAAAATAAGGCAAAAGTTCCTATAAACATATGGCCGAAAATGCATATTAAAGGGAGCTACAACCCTTTGAAAGTTACTGAAGAAATTAGGTTTTTATTTAATATCTTTATGATTAAAAAAGGAAGTTTTGAAACTTTTCAAGGTTATATTTTTTTAGTGGCCAATTTTATGGTGAAACCAATTTTTCGCCTTGACGCTTCTAAGGGGTGGTTTTTAAGGGTGTAGGGAATAAAACCCTCACTAACTTTTCCCCTTTATAAGATTTTAACTTTTTGATAGCTTTTTCTGAAAGTCCAATGATTTTTACCAAAAAAGGTACTCTTGCCTCAAGTCGCTAGGGGCAATAGTTTTCGAGAAAATCGCGCGTAAACACTTCAATGCAGGATTGACCCCTATTTTCATTTGAAAAAAAAATTTTTTTCAATTTTTAAAATAAAGGCTTTGTAGCTTTTAATAAGACGAACAAAAAGTTCTTATAAACATGTGTCTGAAAATGCTTCCTAAGGGAGCTACGCCCCTTTGAATAGGACACCCTAAAGACGATGTTTACTCAATAACTTTTAAACGCTTTAGCAATTAAATTTTGAAACATTGGTGTACAGCATAAACATGTTTATAAGAACTTTTTGTTCGTCTTATTAAAAGCTACAAAGCCTTTATTTTAAAAATTGAAAAAAAAATTTTTCAAATGAAAATAGGGGTCAATCCTGCATTGAAGTGTTTACGCGATTTTCTCAGCTGACTGCGCTTGAGGCAAGTACCTTTTTGGTAAAAATCATTGGACTTTCAGAAAAAGCTATCAAGATTAAAATCTTATAAGGAAAGGTTGGTGAGGGTTTATCTCCTACACCCTTAAAAACCACCCCTTAGAAGCGATCAAGGCGAAAAAGTGGTTTCTCGCATAAATTGGACCACTAAAATATAACCTTGAAAAGTTTCAAAGCTTCCTTTTTAATCATAAGATATTAAATAAAAACCTAATTTCTTCAGTAACTTTCAAGGGTTGTAGCTCACTAATATGCATTTCGGCCTATGTTTATAGGAACTTTGCCTTATTTCTGTGCAAGATTACGCTCCTGAGGAGCCGCAGGAGCCGCTTGTGGTGAATCACGCCTAGATAGTATTCTTTGCTTTTTGAGTGGTAGGTAAATGATTTTATTATTTATTATGTTCATTTTTATTTAAAATAATTTATTATCTCCCAAATTAGAGATATTTTACTAACTTTGGTAATTGTTTACAATCTGAACGCATCGCTGGTTTTTGTGAAATTTGGTATACAAGGGTTTTTATTACGAATCTGAAAGCATTTTTAGTCGGACACGTTTCGTTCTTGAGACATTCATCGTCAAACTTAAATAGAAAACTAACCTAAATTCACCATTTTCCCCATCTTTTTCCACGCAATTCTTGAGTTTCCGTTTCCGCTAATTTGGCAGTTAATATTTGATTTCCACCTCCTAAAACACACATTTTTCTATTTATTTCACCTATTTTTCTATAAAATTGCCAAGCTTTATTTTCGATCATTTAGGTGTGAACCTTTACATTTTTATCGAAAAAGGGAAAAATAAATAGAAAATGGGTTTTAAAAGATGTAAATCAAATGTAGTGCCAATGTAGCTTTAAATCAAGAATTAAAAAGGGGGATATAGTCAAAATAAGGTAAATTTAACGAGACGTGTCCGACTAAAAATTCTTTTAGATTCGTAATCAGCGCCCCCTTTTACCAAATTTTATTAAAAGCGCCGATGCGTCCGTTTTGTAAACAATTTCCCTAACTTTTTTTTAACTTTTGCTATTAAGCAATAATTTCTCAAGTTTATGTGTATGTCTAGGTTAAGAATTACCCTGTAAATATGAACCTTACTATTTTTATGCCTGTGCTAATGTTTCACAGAGCCTACATCCATAATATATTGAAAAGTAATTGTTTACTTTCCTAGCCCATCGCCCATATTAGTTTACATAAAATACCATAAACTTTATTTTGATCCAAGAACACATAAAACGTGTTTTTTGACTACTATACAACCATCTGCTAAATATTTTTGTCTAAAAAAATAGTTTTGGCCAAAATTGTCAATTAAGAGGATGCCGTAGCACGTTAAATTAGCTAAAACGCGATTCGCTACCGTTTTTTAAATATTTGTTTTGATAAAAGTTGTACATAGAAAAGTTTCTTAACATGATCCAAAGATTATCGGAAAGTTAATTGATTTTTGGTAATGGTAATAATTAACACATTAAATTTCCCAAAATTACAAAACCGCAAAAATAACCAACTTTCCGATAATCTTTGGATCATTTTAAGAAACGTTTCAATATACAACTTTTTTTCTCAAACAAATATTTAAAAACGGTAGCGAATCGCGTTTTAGCTCATTTAACGTGCTACGGCATCCCCTTAAAGTTCATGTCTGGCCTCAGACCAAAACGGATTGTGACGACACGAGAACTTGTAATTTCCAACGTTGGATTTTTTTACGTTGCTTTAATTCATTAAGAATCAAAATAGAAAAAAACTCCGCTTGTTATTCTATTCACATCGCTCTTATCCAAGATGTAATACTAAAACTTAGGCGCAGTCGGCTGTGTTGGAGCGGTTTTGTAAATATGCATTAAATTTCATATGAAAAAAACATTTTATTTGCCGCACACTGTAACGAAATCGCAAAAACCTGAACATTAGGCAAAAATTTAATTAGTGCTTTTATCATTTCTTTTCACATATGTATTTAAAGAACACTGTGGTCTTTATTCCTAAAACAAACATAGACTTTTGCTTTCGAACTTTCAGAGATATAATTGTTTAAAGTCTTCCCCCTAATGACTATATCAGAAAATTTGTACAAAATAAAAGCTTGCTTTAAATATTTTTTCTTAGACATAGTGTCTATTTACAAGAAATGGTTTTTTTTTCGAGGGAGTTCATAGCCCTTCTGTAATTGATTTCAGTTTTTTTCTTGTTTTTAAAATATACTGCCTTTGAACAATACATATGTATATGAGATCAACATATTTTTTTATAAAAATCTAAAGTTTATCTAGACTTATAAAAAATGTCCAAATTTGTCCGAATTAAATCTTACACTTTTTTCTGAAAGAGTAATGCCTCTAGTTTATTTCAGTGTAAATTTCCCATGCTTGTTTTTGCAATATTTTGAGATTTTCCTTGTTTTTGAATTCATGTCTGGTTTTCCGTTATTACTTGTTTCAAATCTAAGAAGACTTATTTTTTTTACCTTCAAGTGACTAAGATATATGTACATATGTTTTACATGCAGTTTTTAAATATTGTGTCAAAAAATCGTAAGGGTTACAGTTACGAAACCCGCCCAATCTGATAACTAAAACACAGTGTTGAATTCAGTAATAAATTTTAAGTTTAAAAACCAAACAAACAACTTGTACCTATGCTTTAAGATTACATGTACCTATGACCCTGTATCTATATTATTAGTAAAAGCAAAAATTGGATAACTTCCTAACCTGTTTTTAGCACGCCTTTTTTTAATATAAAATTTCGTATAGAAAAAGCTTTATAAGACTACCCCACTTCTGAGCGGAAATCAATTAAGGACTTTCAATAAAGGCACAGCTAGAAAATGGTAATGTTCAAGTGCCATTTGCCATTCAGATAAGGGTTTTCTGACTTTAAAAGGGGTGGAGCTTTGTTGGGGATAAGTTTCCTTAAAATTGATTGCATTTCAAAGGGACAGTTCAAACAAAAGGAGGGCAAAAATTTTAATTAATGTGAAAAAATGGAACAACAAACTTAATTGTATTTCATATTTTTTTTAATGCGTCTTACAACCAATTATTTTTTAAATAACTTTTTAGCAATTTTTCTTAAAGAATAACATTTTTGCATCCAAATAGAAAAAAAACGTAGGCGAATTTAGTTAAATTAACAAATTACCCAAACATTAAAAATAATATTAAAAGCCTTAACCCCTTTATTTAAAGTGCATTGTTTTTATTCGAATACAGGGTAGCGCAAAAATAATAGCAAAAAATAATAAAAAAACAATTGAGATAAGTGGCTAGGACTTCATATTTGACATCTACTTTTAATTTGAGATACTTTTTTCAAATATTATTTGGATGTATTCTTAGAAATAAGGGTACTTTACTCATGAACCATTTTCATATTTTTGTATCTTTCCGGTATACAAATGAAGATATTTTAATTTTGGCAGTTGTATTTTAACTTTGAAAGGAAGTAGCAATTTTTATTAGGAATATTTTTTTGTGAAATGTGTAGTAATTGTTTTTCATTTGCGTCCATATATCTGACATACACTGTATATATTTTAGGAAATAACTAAAATAAAGTAAAAACTTTGATACCCTGTATCTTGCAAACAATCAGCTTTTCAACTAAGATATACTGCCTTATATCGTTGTATTTTGGCCAAAAGAATTTGCGGTACCATATTGTACAGACCTTTTTGTTTTAAATTCGATGCCAAGTTCATTACTAAGAAAATAAGTGGGGCGTTACATTTAAGATAAAAAATACGTGCTGCGCAAACCTAGAATAATTGACGACAGCAGTTGCTGATATCTTTGTTTTAATATTTTAGGCCCAAAATTCTACAGGCATCAAATTTTGTAAACTTATTTTCTGGGGTTTTAAAGATATTTAGTCATTGTCGTACTTTTTATTAACGCAGTATATGAGCAAGATCACGTCAAGTGGACCCCCTATTTTCCACTTGATCATAAAAATAAAGTCTATATATTTTTTCATAAGTAGTTACCATGCAAAATTGATCCCCCAAACAATTTTTGAAAATTTTAATTTTAACAACAAATTTTTTACAATGAAAATTTTAGGTACTTTTAATTAAAAAATAGATTTTAAATCAACCGTTAAAGATAAATTAATGAAATTTTCAGGATTTATAGTCAAATATTTATATTTTAGTAAAATATTAATAACTAAAAATTATTCGTTAATTATCATATTGTTAATTAATTTTTAAGTTAACAAATGAAGATTTTACTGATATCTCGGTAAAAATATGAAGTTTTTTTATCGGTTGCATGCGTTATTTATTGAAGTTTAAGATTCCGGAATAAAATTTCACTGCTCGCGATTAATTTAAACAATATGCATTTATTTATCACTGCGCGCCAGGCGCCGAGCGCTGTCAGAATACCGGGCGGCCGAGCGTCAGACTACTTATTGCAGCTTCAGTTAGTTATAATTTCAAATTACAATAAAAAATAGAATTGTCAAACGAATTTTATTATTATTATTATTATTAATATTATTAGTAATAGAACAATTTAATTTTTCATTACTAAACAAAACAGGAAAAGCAAACAAATTATTGAATATTTGATTTTTTTATTTAATGGATTGCAACATTTATTTACTCGACCCATTTTAAATCACAAAAATTATTATTAGTAATAGATTAAGAAACAGAACACAAATTTACACAACAGTTCTTATTTTTAATAACTATTTAACTCATGCACGTACGAACTCGTTTAACAAATAAATTGTAATGACTACTGAAATTCTTTTGTTATTTATGTGGAGGAGCAAGTAACAAATGAAAATCGTAACCGAGCGGTTTTTTTATTAAAAATGGAGTACTTACTCGTAAATCTAAACATAATAGCTTATTAAATTACCAAACAACAACAAATATTAAAGACGAGGTTTTATAACGTTTTTAATTAATTATTTATTAATTTTCGCTGCATAATAATAATAATAATAATAATAATAATAAAATTCGTTTGACAATTCTATTTTTTATTGTAATTTGAAATTATAACTAACTGAAGCTGCAATAAGTAGTCTGACGCTCGGCCGCCCGGTATTCTGACAGCGCTCGGCGCCTGGCGCGCAGTGATAAATAAATGCATATTGTTTAAATTAATCGCGAGCAGTGAAATTTTATTCCGGAATCTTAAACTTCAATAAATAACGCATGCAACCGATAAAAAAACTTCATATTTTTACCGAGATATCAGTAAAATCTTCATTTGTTAACTTAAAAATTAATTAACAATATGATAATTAACGAATAATTTTTAGTTATTAATATTTTACTAAAATATAAATATTTGACTATAAATCCTGAAAATTTCATTAATTTATCTTTAACGGTTGATTTAAAATCTATTTTTTAATTAAAGATACCTAAAATTTTCATTGTAAAAAATTGTTGTTAAAATTAAAATTTTCAAAAATTGTTTGGGAGATCAATTTTGCATGGTAACTACTTATGAAAAAAATATATAGACTTTATTTTTATGATCAAGTGGAAAATAGGGGTCCACTTGACGTGATCTTGCTCATATGAAAATATTGGTAGTTAAACCATTTGGGATGAATTCCTTATAAATATTCTGTTTATGGAATGGCACTAACAGATATATATTTATTTTACCACAGCATCAGCTTTAAACTGCTATCAATGCAATGGAACCAACCCTTTGGTACCTTTCCAATGTAATGAGTGGCTTAGTGCTGATATTGACATTAAACCGGAACCCTGCGACGAAGTGTACGGGGCGAAATATTGTATAAAACATGTTGGTCGTTTTGAAGGTATTTGATATTCTCGGTTGTGGTGGTTGTATTAACAGCTTTATACAGGGTTTTTAAATTCGAGCACGTTGTTGGATTTTGGGAAAATGTTAAAGATAAGATGTCTGTGTAGTGTTCCTAATCCATTTTTATCATACTTTTACCAAAATTCCACTGATGGAACTCGAATTTTAGACACTGTATATTATCTAATCCTAGATGATGGGTATTGTAACTAACAAATTTATGCATTTATTAATATTAACAATTTTAATTAACTAACTGACGATAAAAGCAATACAAATATTTTTCTAATAATCCTATATAAAAAAAAAAGTTTGCTTTTTTCCATATTCTTTTATTTAATATTTTTCAGTCTGCCTAATAAAGCCATGTGCAAACTCTTTTCAGGAATGACACCATTGTATGGCACGTCTTTTGTTTTGGTACCTACCATAATAAAATGACAAACTGTAGTACTCCTCCCACCTATTATATTCAATGGCAAGATATACATAGATTAGATGAGATTGGATTAGCATGAGGGTAGATTGTAATATCCTCTAACTGCCAAGCCGGTCTTTTAAATCAGCTTCCACAAGCTTAAAACTGGCTCCTTGGTAAATCTTGCCTCTTAAGGTCTTTCCTCACCTAGCCTTCCAAACCGCAGACGACAAAGTGCTTCACAATTGTACAATGGTGTGTTCTGCGGTTCCTTCTTCTTCCTGGCAGAACCTGCATGGGTTCTCTGCTTCCAGGCCCATAGTTCAGGTGTTTATTTAGTCTGCAATGACCTGTTACTTAACCCACTATTATTCTTAACGCCTTCCAGTTGTAATTCAGAAGATCTTTCTTCAATTCTGGCAAGTATGCCTTAATGAATATTTTCGCTTGGCGCTGCTCTGGTGACCTTATTCACGAGTCTTGGAATTCCCTCATGATCCATGATCTAATAGATGGCCTTACAGTAAGGTTTCGTCATGCCCAGTAAGGTCTTTACTTGGCATGACGGAACACCACAGTAGGGCTCGCGACCTACCATTTTCCTTCCCCCCATTGCCTTTGTGGCACTTGTGTTCTGGTACCCAGGCAGGGGCATAGCTACCGCCGTATCAGTCGTATCAATGATACGGGGTCCCCGGGCTTTTAGGGGCCCCCAAATTGGGAAAGTAGGGCCCTTTTGTTTTGATAGGAACGAAAAATGCAATGCAAATAAGAGAAACAATGCTTTTGGAGAGTGGGGTCCAGTGTGATACGGGGCCTCTTAAAGGCACGCTACGCCACTGTACCCAGGCAATAGTTAGCTTTTTGGATGCACCCACCTCTTCCAGGGCAACTACGCACTCCGGCGCCAGCTTAGAGCTGGTTTTTCAAGAACTGATGGCTGTCTGGCTATCTGAATAAATTATGACAAGAAAAAGAGAAATTATAAAAATTTATATAAAATACCGCCACTTGTTTTTATAAAGTGAGTCAAATTGATAGTTTTATCAATGAGACGGTAAAACTTTTGCCAAAAACTATAACTACCAACAAAGCACCCAAGTTAAAATTATTCCCAGTTATTCCAGTGGTTGTGGAGCGAACGTTTTCCAGTTATAAAAACATTTTGTATGATCGAAGATACAATCTTCTAGTCGGAATCATACAAGATAAAGCCACCGATTAGCTCGTCGTGTTCTGTCTCACTTTCAATTTATTCCTCTTTTGGTGCTCGCACACTATTCAAAAGACGCGTTAAGAAGGAAAAAGTTGATGGCCTTCTGTAGTTGTATGTAAATGTCGCAGGCAAATGGTTATTTTAGTCAAATGACTTCTGCCTAGGCAAATGCCTTCTGCCTGGACATATGGTGTATTTTAATTTTCAAATGCTAATTACCTAGTCAAATAGCATTTGATTTTATTCGCCTAAGCAATTTTTAGGCCAATGGAAATAGAAATATTTGCATAATCAGACGGTCATGCAAAACTATCATATTGGGGGGTCTGGTTAATTGTAAAATCTTTTTTATTTCTTAGTACATCAAATTAAAAAGAAAACTAACCAAAACTAACCATGACCGCCACAATATGACAGTGTTGCATGACCATCTATAGCGCTTCGAACCAATCAAATTACACGTGTTTTTGTTTTTCACTGTAGTCTGCAAAACAAACTGTACGCCAAATATATCAGAGTCATTTGCCTAACAAAGACCACGGCAAATGCATTTACCTAGGCAAATGGCTTTTAAATAAAAAATATTTTTATGAAGTCATTTGCCCGGGAGGCTTGTTGCGTAGACAGAAGCCATTTGCTTAAAATAACCATTTGCCTGCGACATAAACATTTGGAACAATAGTGAATTGTTTACGTTTACAAAAATATTAAAGAATGTTTCAGATTATAGTATGCTGATTTTGGAATAAAGAATTAAAACTTTTTTTGTTTCTTTAATTTGCCTTTTTTGTGCATACTTTCATGCATATATCAATATATATGTTTGTATAGAATCCGGACCGTAGTTTACAAACTTATAGTTTTTTCGATAAAAAAACCTCTTTTTAAAATATACGTATGTGCGTAAAGGTATCAGTTCCGAGATACAGTGCGTTTCATTTTAGGTTATCATTATGGTGTTTTCCAGCTTATGTTGGAAACTTTAAGAGGTGCCTACTTAATTAAGATTGGGTAGTCAACTATCAACTTAATTAGTTAAGTAGTTCAAAAACACATATTAAGCAACCATATGTGTTTAATACGCAACGCAACACATTTTGCTGAAACTGTGGTTTCTGACTTTTGACCAATGTAATATATTTTTTGCTTTGTGTGTCAATAGGGAATAAAAAGAATATATTATTATGATAACAAATAAATCCAGAAATTTATTTAATAACAGCTCTTTACCAATTAATAATTTGGCGTAAGAAAGTGCTACCTACCAATATTTATATAACAAAAGGAAATACATAAATATTCTTATCAGCAAAACTAAATTTTAAAAGTCCTAACATAAGCAGTACAGTAGTAGGGTCAATAAAAAAGTGTTTAAACTGATTTATTTGCATCGTTTACTGCAAAATTTTAGGTGTGAGTTATAAAAATTAAGATTTGTTTTTGTTATTTATTAAATAAAACCACATTGTGCTTGTTAAACTAGACAATTTTTTTTGACAAAATAGAGGTGATTCCATTAAAAAGAAGCTCAATATTTAAAAAACAATAATATATTGGAAAATATCTAACAACGCCATTGCACTCTACGTGAAAGGTTATCTAAGAATTTGTTTTCTTTTTTTTTTTTAATAGATTGTCTCAACGGAGATACAAGGAGTACTTGAATGTTTCCAAAGTTTATGCGTATAGGTTAAGAATCACCCTGTAGGTGTCTATCTAGACGATTTGAGATATTTCTTAAAAATATGTAAAACTTAAACAGGCTTTTCTGATACAGGTCAATCAATAGACTGCTATCAGTGTTCCGCATCTGAAAACATGGACTGCTCTGATACAATGATCCACATGGGCGGTATTAAACCAGAAAGTTGCGACCAAGTTTTTGAGGCCCAATACTGTATTAAATCTCTTAGCCTCGATGGTATTTTATCAAGTTCATTTTTGTTGTTTTAGATTTATCTTTTGGTTTTGCTTAGTTTTCTCTTTTTTTTATCAAGACACCTTTTTTATGTGTAGCTGTAATTTTTAGATCATATTTGTGTGCGCACATTTTTTATTTTGGTATATAACCTTTAAAATGTCGTATTTATGGTGAAAGATTCTCGTTAGCCCTTGTTGTACACTTTCATACAGCAATATAGAGATAGTTTGATTGTTTGGTCACATTAAAATTTCTTAGAAATACTAGAAATCAAATGCCTACGTTATCTAGGAAGATAATTCTTTTTTGAGCTTCTATTATCACTCTCACCATATATAGTTTTTTTGGTTAGCTTTCACCTGTTTACCAAGCTTGCTACATTCCAGCGCTATGTTCTAAAAATACAGTGCGTGTCTAAAGTTAGGACCCCCCGTCCTAACTTTTCAATTGTTTCGTATTTTTTCATGAAAATTTTGAAAACTTTGGTAAGACAACATAAATCAAATTTTGAGATAAAAATGATAGATATGTATATGTCAAGTTGAGAGTTGGGCGCCATTTTGAAAAAAAATGAAACGGGTTTTTGTGGCTCATCATATTAAAGCTCTTGACGAGTACTTTATTACTCTAGAATATATAGTCAATACCTTTACCTACTACAAAATGACGGTACTTTAAAAATTACATGAAGACCAGGTTTAGATGGCCATATTTTTGAAACTAATAAGGTTAGATATATACTTAATGTGGTATTTCCTTAAAGGTCTTATAAATATATTTTTAATGGTGATA
Organism: Listronotus bonariensis; assembly: GCA_014170235.1. Taxonomy (NCBI): domain Eukaryota; kingdom Metazoa; phylum Arthropoda; class Insecta; order Coleoptera; family Curculionidae; genus Listronotus; species Listronotus bonariensis. The sequence goes on from JACEGR010001345.1 coordinate 160,287, forward strand.
TAATATATGGGGTCTGGCATTAAAAAAATATATACTTTTGTCCTACTCTGTATAATACCACCAATGTTACCAATTAAAAGACCTTTAGGAAAATACCACAACACCACCACAAGTTTATCTTATTATTTTCATTTAATTTTTCTTTTTAAAATGACACCTAACTCATAATTTGACATTTACATATATCTGTCATTTCTTGCCTAAAATTTGGTTTCTGTTGTCTTACTAAGGTCCTCAAATTTTCAAAAAATACCGAACAATTTAAAAATAAGCAGGTGGGTCCTGACTTTAGACACGCACTGTATAGTTGGGATATGTAGAGGATTTAACAGCATATTGTTCTCCAGAGAAAAATTTTAATAATCTGATACGATTAAAAGGTTTCTTCAGATAACGGAATAGCGTTTAACTCTCCCATTCCCCTAAATATGTAAAATTGTATAATGCAATCTTAAGCTATCAGAACAATATAAAACTCCTTAACACTAATCACTAACACATTAAAACACTTAACACTAACTTTTTTTTATAAGGTAAGTATTATGTTGCATGTTAGAAAAATATTTAATATGTTTTCTATTTATTATTATTCCTTGTGTATTTGTGGGTATATCTACACTTAAGTTCTGTTTTAGATGTTTTTCTTACATGCCAAAAAAGTAACATTTTCTCACTGTTAACGTATGTACAACCGACATGCTTTTTTTATTCTGAATTGAGGTAACTGAAATAAGTTTCCTGAGGGATGCTTAGGTCACTGCTAAACAAATTTAACTTATTTGATCATCACTCCCTGCTATCTTCCTTTATTATCTTTACTCTGGGATATTTAGCTTTTTTCTAGTTGTCATATACAGGGTGTCTAGTAAATCTACCGACAAATTTTAAGGGGTGAGTCTAGAGTGAAAAGAAGAAAAAAACTTCTATGAGCAAATTTCCTAAACGCCTTAAGTTTTTGAACTACTCGGGGTGTTAAAAATTTTAAAAAATTATTCCTTTTTTATAATTACTTTTATACTAATTTAGATATTTTTAAAAGTTTTGGAGGCGTTTCCTCTGCATCAAAAGTCATTTTTTTATTTACAGGAAAAAATATTTTTACCAGTGTCGTCCATCAGGGATTTAAGGTAAATATTTTTTAAGGAAAAAAACACCCTCTTTGCCACTTCGTCAGCTTTCTTATTGCCTTGGTGGCCCTCGTGTCCAGGTACCCAGGCAATAGTTAGCGTGTTGGACGCAGCCACCTCTTTCAGGTCAACTACGCAGTCCTGCATCAGCTTAGAGCTGATCTTGCATGAATTAATCGCCCTGATGACAGCCTAGCTGTCCGAATAAATTACTAGGGTTTTGTCCATATAATTCCTTCTGATGATTTCCCTAGCACATTTTTCTATGGCTACAATTTCTTCCTGGAACACTGTAGGGTGTTTTGGAGCCGTCTGTATACCAGATTAGATCGGCTTTGACTGGAAGCCTACCTCCTAGTCCTTTCTATTCGGTATAATAAAAACCTATGTTTAGCCAATAGCTTGACACCATTTTATCCGAAGACATCTCACACAGTGAGTTGACTTCTTGGTCCTCGTTGAATCTCCATTGTATGGACCTTTTTTGTCTTATGATAGGACTGGCCTTGTTGAAGACGATATTGTACCGCTTTCACTTTACCCTGTATGTCTTTGTGAAGTGGCGGTAGGTTAAGCAGCACTTCCCGAGCTGCAGTACAGGTCGGGTCGTTTTCATGGTCCCCGTAATACATATACAAGCAAGTATTTGTATAATTTGTCCTCAATTTTATTCCGCATAGTCTTTTGCATCTACCCAGGGTAATTTTGTCTTTTTTACTTTGCTTAAATGTGGTCCCCGGATCAGTTTTTGGTCAAAAATGACTTCTAAATAATTGAACTCTTTTGGAAATAGTATTTTCACTCCGTTGAGCCTTGGAGGTCTTAATCCTTTTAGTGCCCTTCTTTTGTGAAAAGGACGTATTGTCTTATGCGGGTTGACTGAGAGTCTTTTCTGTTTTATCAACTGTGTCTGCATTCTGCCTGATATGTTCTTTAGATGACTCCACTAATCACAATGACCAGGTCATCAGCATACTCCAGGCAGTGGTACCTTTCACCAGTCATAGTTCGAGTTAAACATTCATCAAATAGACTATAGTTTTGTGTGTCGGTTTTGCGTATACTTTGAAATGGAAACAAAATAAATAGAACAGAACCCAAAATTGTCTGATTTGAAACAACAGCTATTATTATTTTATGGGCATGTATAGCTTTCATTAGATTCTTAATTAATTCATAAACCTAGTTAAATAGTTATACTATTTATACCATTTTTATTCCGATAGGAGGCATAGGAACAAAAAGATACTGCTCTTCTCTGGATTTAGGCAACTACTGCAATTATGTGCAGCAACCAGGTGACAAGTTAACCTACAGGTCGTGTGTCTATACTTGTACAGGCGATGGCTGTAACCCCGCGTTTAGTACAAGATCTAACTTATTTGTAATATTATTTTCAATACTTTTTGGACTTGTAGGGTATAGGTTTGCAGTAGTGTTAAGTTAGCTATTTTTGTAAAAATTGATATTGTGATTTTGTTTTTAATTTTAAAAATGACATTGTCCTAGAATTTGATATAGAACATAGAACATTCATTCTAGGATTATGTAGAAGCAGAGTTTTTGTAAGTTTACGAGCGAGGAAAAGATGGTTTTAATTAGCTTGTGATTTTTAAGATAGTTTTTTTTAATTTTTGTTAATGAACAAAATTTTAAGATTATTTTATTGTTTTTAAATTTTATGTGATTAACTAATTGTTGTATTTATGTAATTTTAGTCGTTTTAGTTCGTAACAATTAAATGTGTACAAATGCGTGCTCGCAAAATTAACGAATTGGCCAAAGTGTTCGTAGGGAATTTCTCATTTTATTTTGCTTTTTAAAGTTATAAAAAAATTAAGTTGTTTATTGAAATAAATACTCATTTCACGGCCAAAATGTCACTTAATAAACAACCTAGTCGGACACGTTTCATTCTTGAGATTTCCCTTATCAGATTTAACAATCGAACAAACGTAGGTATATGTTTTTTCCCTTCTTTCTGCAAACAATTCTTGATTTTAAGGTTAATTTTCTCACAGATTTTATTTGCACCTTTTAAAAATCTGTTTTTTTTTTTATTGTTTTATTTACACTTTTTTTTAATAAATTGCAATGCTTCACTTTTAACTATTTTAATCGCAGGTGTCGTGAATTGAAGTGGATGCTTTGCAATTTAATAGAAAAGACGTAAGGAAAAATACATTAAAAACCAAGTTTTTAAAGAGTGTAAATCAAATATTTTGTGCCACTTCAGCTTTTAATCAGGAACCGTGTGCAAATAGGGTAACAAAAATGAAAATGATGTTATTTATATATTATATATTTTCATCAGTCTGATGATAATGGATATATCAAAAACGAAACGTATCCGACAAAAAAAAATCTTTCAGATTCGTATTCAACGACTCAAAAAATTTAATAAACTTATAGTTATTTTTTCTTTATTTCGTTTTCTCATATCCGGGAGATATCTCATATTTAAAAAAACATATTAAACACCCACTGCCATCTTGGTTATCTGCTCCGTTGCTCTAAAAATTCTGCTTCTGCAGAAACTTTGCAATAATCTTAAGCCTTACCTAGAATAGGTAAAAAAACAAACCATGATATACTACTATTTGCTTTTATATTTTTTATACTTTATATTTAAAAATATATATTTAAATGTTTTTTTTTTAAACTTTGTTTGAGACAAAGTTTGATACTGATATTGACAAAGAGAAAAACTTATTAGAAAAGTTTTAAAAAATCGCTTTTGTCTTGATATATGAAGGTATGGCATATTGATGTGCTTTAATACAAATCTTTATTACTGTGTTTATTTGTTTTATAATTAAAAACCATTGCCCATTCCATTTTAGATCTAAATTATGGTTTCTTAATTCAATTTAGGAATATCCACTAAAAGTACCGTTTTTGCTTTAAAAACAAAAACTATAACATTTTATAAGCTGTTTTTATTCAAAACAGGTTAACTTAAAAAAGGCCTCCAAGAGGCTCCTGGTGTCCTGACAAAACGCTTTTAGGTTATGTAAGATCTTTTTGTTTTATTTTTATGTGTAGAATAAGTAAAATTTTTACTTTTACCCTCAAATTTTGTTATATTTTGTATAATTATTATTTAACGTCCAAGATAACAAGAAATATGTAACAAAGAGTAAATTATGTATTGTAGAGTATTTTATAGTATATTGAGGTATTATACTCGGTTGCAGAAAGGCCGCATTTGATAATTAAGACTACATTTTAAGAATTATTTCCTAAATTACCGTCCATTAAATATCAACTAGGATGATTTAATAAATTCTTAACCTAAAAATAAAATAATCTTGCTCTGTTGTAGGTATTTATGTTTTTAATTTTTTTTCTAAAAGTTTAACACATTTCTAGAAGTTCAACACATTTTTATAGAAAGTCCTAATACTCTTATTACACCACGAAAGATTTTCTTTAAGTATCCAAAAATGTGCCTGCAACAAAATACAACTTTTTAACCGAATTCAAGAAGAAGGAGGTTAACAATTCGCCTGTATATTGTTTTTTTTGTGTGTATGTTATGCGAATACTCCGTCAATTGTTTACCGATTTTAAAAATTCTTTTTTTTATTTGAAAGAGTGCACTTTCGCGGTGATTCAATAAAAAAAAAACAAGTCAGGATCGCAAAAGAGAAAGGTACTAGACATAATGTTTTCTCTCTGCCGTACGTTGTTCGTGCTGCAAAGCTGTACCAGCGCTACCTATTGTTGTAACGTTAAACAAATGATTTTTGTGTATATAGTTTTAAATATTATAACATATAACAAATTTTTGCATATATTGTGTAGGGTCGAGATAAAACAAATTTATTTTAATAGTTTACTATATTCACTTGGTCAATAAAAATACGTTTGATATAATTTATTTGCTTCCGAAGCCAATTTCCCACCTTGGTGATTTTGAGCCGTATGCGCTAAACTACTTAATATGAATAACTAAATAAGCAAAAGATTTTTATACTTTAATACCATTATGTTATTATAAGTGTTCCTTTTACAATTTTTTGACATTTTTTTCATGTTGTAGAACTGTTCTTGACACTATTGACAGTTCAGAGAACGTTTCAGAACGGTTCTACAAGGTAAAAGGAATACACTAATTACCAGACTTCATTTTTTATTTTTTTTTATGTATTATTTTCAACTTTTTAGTAAGTTTTATTAATCTCTGTGAAGGTTTATTTTTTTAAGTGTTTTATTTGCTCACGCGAATTCGGAAGGAAATGAACAGGTGCATTATGTTAAAGCCCCTCGACCTTCGTAAAGTCAAGTATCCACTTGTGATTTAAAACGGGCATTAGGAACCACCCTTAAATGTCAAACACATTTTTATGTTTTTTTACTTACATCCTGTGTTTTAAAAATAAACAAAATTTTAGGTTTAATATAAAGGCCTTTCTGCGATAGACTGAAAGATATTTAATAAATCTCCATTTTAGATATTAGATGTGAAGTACATTTTAACTGATCCCGTCCATGCAATGAGCTTAAGTATTTATATATTTTAAATAGTTGTTAAGATTTTTTGTTACTGTAGATGTATTTGGCTTTATTAAACATTCCATATATTTTTTGCCTATGATTTTATAGCTTATTTATGTATATTTTAGATCACAAAGACATTTTTTATTTATATCTTTTAATTTTGGTTTTAAACCGGAGATAAACAGCTGATTCAGAAGTTATCCCTCAAAATTAAAGGTGATACTCACAATGTTACAGAGGCCTGATAACACAATAAAATAAGATGGAAATAGAATTTACCCGGAGTAAAAAATACATATACTTTAAATTTATTGGCGCAATCCACTAACAGTAATGTTAAGGCGATTTTGCACTCTGGTTGTGCGTATTTTAGTGGAGTAAACTTTTGAGGAATAAGATCTGAATCATCTTGTAAAATTTTTTATACTGTACTGTACATTTGTGTAGAACAATAAATTTTATTAACTTATTTGCTATTCATTTCTCGTTTGAGGTGCGAGGAAAATACTAACGTACTCCAAAAAATTACGTTTTTTCCTCTATTGTTCGAGTTATTTGTTTAACACAAACCCAAATGTCTAGGGTAAAAAATGTTGCCTTATTTATTGTAGATTTTTATTCTGCTAAATAAACCCTATTTTTAGTTTTCCGTTTTAAAGGTTAAATAAATTGTTTATTTTTTTACTTTTTTGTATTAAAACTCATGTACTAATATATTTTTGAGTCATAGCAAAGACAATTGTAGTTTCACCATAGACTCCCAGAACAATGCTAAATTTTTGGTCATCAGTTTGGACGATGGCTTAGCTGAATTTCTGAAGCGGCAAAATATAAGTACTGTTTAAGTGGTACTGGATGGATACCCGCTTCATAAATTCCACGAAGCGAGCGTCCAAGCTGATGACCAAAAATTTAACATTGTTCTGGGTGTCTATAGTGAAACTACAATTGTCTTTGGTGATAGTAATTATCAGTAACTAATTTTCATCAAAATGCAGGGTGTTACAACTACTTAAAATATTTTATTCGTGTATTTTTTGAGGTCGAAAAGCGCCCCCTACAAGCTACAGCCATCGTAAGTTGCGTGTAAAAAGGCTACATTTTTGCATCAAATCTCACGAAAATTTGCAAACCTTTGTTACTGTGGCAATGTATTTATTGAGTGTCCCAAAAAGCAGTTCCGGATTAACCTATAAGCAAATTAAGCAATTTCCGTAGTGCATTACGTTGTGGAAGGCACCATAAAGAGCAAAAAGCAAAAAAAGCATAACACGTTGGTAAGACTGATCCGCAAAATGCATTTTGGTCTGGTTTATAGAGGCGAGGTTTTTTGGTACTCAAATATTTTTACGAAACATTTTGTTGTAGACCTTAGGTCAGTAATAAAATCAACTTCGTGATAAGAACACTTTTAAAACCTTTTAGGGGTTGGAAGCGGCGCTTTAACCCAGCCTGTCAATGTCAAATGTTTTGGTTGTCGTACTGGGCCAACGCGTCATTGTTTTTTGTCGGACAATTTATCACAATGTTTTACATGCAATTTTTAAACATTGTGCCAAAAATCACAAGGGTTAAACTAAAATTAGTATAAGAAAAATCCAGAGGCGTCATACAAATAAAGACGGCAATCAGCTATTTGTTTCCAATTGCGTCGTTTAAATAGTGTAGGGGCAACAAAAAGGGGAATATTTTGATGAGTGAGACAGAACTGATTGACAGAGGCTTTTTTAGCTGAATCGTAGTCTACAGTCACTTAATCCGCTTAGTTCGATTCCCGAAACATGTGTTTGATTCTTATAATTTTATGACTGTGTAACCCTTACCATTTTTGAAAAATTTTTAAAAAACGTAAAACATTGTGGTAAACTTGTCCGACTAAAAGTGACGCTCAGTCCGACACCCAAAACATTTGACATTGACAGGATGGGTTAAAGCGCCGCTTCCATATATGGCGGTATGAAGAGTCGTGATAGGCTCATCAAAAGGAACCCCTAAAAAGATTTTAAAAGTGTTCTTATCATGAAGTCCATTTCATTACTGGTCCAGGAACTATTGTTTATTATACAGATGAGGACCTTTTTTGGCCCTCAAAAATTTTCACGGTAAGGGAACCTACAGGAGTACATTGCTTAGGGCATCACAGATTCCTACTCCGACACTGCATAAAAGGTAAAATCCCGATTTTAGGAAAGACTGAGGAGGGTAAGCACGTAATTATGACTAAAATTCAATATATTTGCTAGTTTTCTTTTAATTAAATCCAGCAAATTGCCCACAAAAATACTAATATTTGGTCTCTTTGTATATCTTTATTTTAAATTCATTATCTACAAAAATATTCCACATAACTTGGCGAAAGCTTAATCAAAGCCTTAAAGCTTAAAATCTAAGTGTATAAAAATACAAGCTATACTAAGGTCACAATAATACTGTTGTTTTTAACTTATATTATCTTACATTTAATGCATTTATTATTATTTTTTAAATATCGCAAAGAATATTTTAAAAAACTAAGAAAAAATGCATTAAGATATAGTAAAAAGATATTTTTATAGTTTAATTTTTTATGCTGCAAAACTTTATGGTTTGTATAAATTACTGTAATAATTATTTTATGAAAAACAATATGAGGAAGCTATTTCTCTCGAAATTCGGCTCACTCGGCTATTTTGTTTGAAACAAATTGCCGCGTTATATGTTATACGGGGTGTCAACGAATTTATTGGACAAACCATAACCCTTAGACTAATGCACTTAGCAAAGTAGAGACTTGGTATAGGTAATTAGTATGAGAAGAAAATTTTGCATATTTTTCACTTTCCAGTCATCTTCGGTTTAACCAGAAATGGCTCCAATATTGAATTTTTAATTAAACACCCTGTATATTTTTACATATTTCAATTCCTGAGACGATTCTTAATCAAAATGTAACATTTTTAGGTTTTAGGCCTATTTGAATTTTTCAGAGCCATTTTTATATAAGGAAAAATAAATTACAATCGCAAAGTTTTAGTGGGTAGTATGAAACATAGGAATAAAACAAGTTTGACAAATTGGCACTTTCTTGTCTAAGTATTATTTTTCAGTTGGCAACCCTTTTTAGAAAAGCACTTTTCAAAAAAACAAAAAAACATTTTAAGAGGACATAGCGACATTAATTTATTTGCGATCAGGTTAAAAATAAAGACATAAATAAAAGGATTCATTTTCATAGATGCAAAATAAAAAATGGCCCTCAAAAAAGTAAGTAGGGGTAAAAACTTTTAAAAATGTCACATTAAAAGTTGTCTTAGGAATCCAAAAATCTTAAAACATGCAGGGTATTCCATTTTAAAATCCAAAATTGGAGATATTTTCGGTTAAATCCGAAGTGACCAAAAAATAAAAATATGCTAAAACTCTCCTCTCATACTATTTACCTATATCAAGTAGCATTTTGATATACCTAATTGTTTAAGAGTTATAGCTTGTCTAATAGATTCGTGGACACTCGGTATTGTAAAAATTTAAATAAAATTGCAAATAAGAATCAAGTACCCCAAGATCCTAAAAAGACCTATTTGTGCAAATAGTAAACACACAAGGTGCTTACAGAGAAGGTGCCCAACTTTGATATTACAGTAAACTGCTGATACATTGACACTGGAGTCCTTTTTTTTCACCAATTTAATATATAGTTTATACAATTGTTAAAGTCTTTTTAATCCACTATTTACTCACAAATATGAACACAATTAACACGATATTTACGAAACAGCAAAGAAATAATGACATTTTTTTAAGAAGGATCCATTTAACGTCACATTCATCAACTGTCAAATGAAAGTTGGGCCACCTTGTCTCTAAGCACCTTGGTAAACAAGTAAAGAATTTTTAAAAGTAGTATAAGATTGTGTTTGGAATGAGTTTTAAATTCGTGAGTACGGCGTAAAAAACATAGCGCATGGTGCTTTTATGTCTTATTTTTATATACAGTCACTGTCATAAAGTTGAAAACATGGATAGTAAAATATTTTAAATTTTTATTTATGAATAAAGTCGATAAAAAAAAACTAATTTAAATATATAGAACGCCCCAAAATATGACGATTAGTTTAGTTTGTATAATTAAATGTATAATGATTTTGCATTTTTATACGTCGTAGAAATGTAATATGTTATATTAAAAGTATTTTTAATTTTATAAGAAGAAATATACAGACATGTCCACGCTACTAGAAACGTAGGCAGGAAACTGATGAATTTACTGCTGTCCGCTTCGATATGTATCTCGTATTTGCTAAAAAAGCAAATAATCCGTAATTTAAAATTAAATCTTCAAAAATATTCCACATTTATTGCATCGTTTTTGCGAGTTTTGTTTACGCTAGCTCGAGTCAGGCGAATGTAAGTCAATTCGCCCAAGTTTTTCCTATGTTTCTACTACAGTGGACCTGTCTGTATAGGCATGGAACTATTTTAAGAAAGTTAGATACATGAGTATTGTAAATATTTGCGGAACACTGATCTTTTATAAGCAATAAATATTTATTTGTGCAAAGCCTGTTGCATCAGTTTTACTTGATTAGATTAGTGTTAACTAGTAGCCAAAATAGGTTTCAAAAAATAGTAACGAGCGTAATCTAAAAATAAGTTAGACTCGGTAGTTTAATTTAGATTTTTGTAGATATCAAATAAATTTACGGGTTGTGGATTTTTTCAGTACTTTCTCAATATATATTTATTTTCTTATTTTTATATTAATTTAGCTATGAAACAATAATATAGACAGACTATTTTTAATTACTTTAAACATTTCTATAGTACAGATTGTGCAAAGCAATAAATGTTGCTCAGATTTTATAAATTCCATTATTATTTAATTATTCATTAATTCCAACTCTACTAATAAAGTTTGTATATCTGTGTTAGAAAAACAAAGTCTTCATCACACTTTTGCCTCTAAATTTATCTCTCAAAATTAAGACAAAAATTGTCTAATAAATTAATAAAGCCGAGAGAAGTAAAATGGCGATAAATTTTAATTCTGTAAGTTCAAAATTACTCCATCTACAGAGATTTTGAACCAACTAAAAATATTAACCAAAAACCAAAATAAGATGTGTTATGGTCCTTGTGAAAATTAATATAAACCAAAAAAAAAGTTTTAAATTGAAAGTTAACCAAAATCTCATCAATCATCTATCAAAAATAATTTCATGTAGGCACAATTCTAAATATTGTGTTGTAACTACAAAATTGTAAATAATTGTTAAAACAGGAAATATAATTAAAATAAATTATAAAAGTCAATTTTAAAGATAAAAACTTGGCATACTTAATAATAACAATAAAGAATATATGTATAAATACCTATACATTGTTTGGTAACATAAAAAGAAATCAATAATAATAATATTAATAATATTTAGGTAAAAAGGTAAAAAAATAACAATCGATAATAACTTAAGTAAGTTCATACTTAACATAGACTACTCGTTTTCCCTGTTCCGTGAACGTTGTCTAAGCACTGAAACATGCAGTTTTTGCACCTTTTAGACAACGCGGTAATGTCACCACCCGCTGGGAGTCGAACCGGCGACTTCTGGCTTCGAAGATCAAAGCTCTGTTCACTGCGCCACCAGGGAGACAATATAATATATAAGTTGCGATCCATCTAACTATAGCGATAGAAATATTGTAGAAATTAAAAACAGGATGTTTTCAAAGTTAAGTCATTTATTTTAACAGCTTATAGAACTCGTTAAATAAAGTTGATATAACAAAAATCACCTATATAAAAGTTGCATAATAAGAGAGTTAAAAATTATTTTTTAAAAATCAACCAATTTTTCAGAATTATCAAGTTAAATAGATACAGTTTTTACAAAAACTGCTCAATATTGTTTCGATTAACGTTTAATCTTGTTCGGCGAGTCCACGACTCTTTACGGCCGTCAAAAATAAAATCATGGTATCCACTAATAAAATTACAAACATTTTTAATTTAAAAAAAAAAAAGAATGGTATTACACAGATTTTTGAATTTCTAACCACTTTCTAAAATCTTAGCGTTTTTTGTTTACTAGTCTATCGTTTATCTAACTTTGGTAAATGTTTGTGTTATTGTATGGTTTTTAGTACGAGTCTTAGGATAGATTAGTTGTATCAGTCATTTAATAAAATTAACAATAACAAGCTGTTAAAAAATGACTCAACTTAAAAAACAACCTGTATAGACGGAAATAAAAGAAAACCACTAGGGGATTCTGTGGACTGTAAAATTCCACAGTAGAACAAGTTGTACTTATTTACATAATCTAAATGTAACTTTACCTCATCTTGTTTTGCGCAAATTCAATAAAATTTCTTTCAATGGGCGCATTTATCAGCTCTTTGCCTGGCACATTAGACATTTTCAAAATTGGATTTTGATTGACGTGTTTAGATCATTATAAAGGTAAATTTTAAATGAACAAACAACTATTAAGTATTAAAACCTATTAAAGAAGTCGATAAAAAATTTGATCTTTTTAAAACAACCAGAAATCATTATAAAATTGCTTAAATAGCTTAAACTTTAGCAGTATTTATAGTGCCAGTAACAGAATAAGGTTAGTTATATAAATAATACATAGATGAAGCAGGAAAAATATATGCTTCACGCTCTATTAAAGCACTGTAGTGCAGCCCTTCCCTAAATGCGCCCTATTATACAGATCAACGTTTTGATTATTCTATTAGAGTTGTTTCCTTATTTTAATTCTTAATTAGTATATTTGCTAGTCAGTCGTTTGATGTGCTCCTCCAGCTCTCTGACCCGATGCTCGCTGTTTGCCAATTGTTTCTTCAGTTTTCTTATTTCATCTGACTGCGACTGGTATGCCAATCTCAACTAAGAAGAAAAATAAAAACTTTTACCATAATCTAACCACTTTAAAACTAGTCTAAGATCCAGCTATATAAATGGACTTCTTATCCTTTTTCTGATGAAAAATAAAAGTTATTAATAAATAAATTCCCGGGGTGTTTGCAAACCATATCCTGGGCTCATACAGGGTGATTTAAAAATAAATCACGAAACTTAAGGGGTGATTCTACTTGACAAAATAAGGGTAGAGCTTCATATAAGTTTTTTCAAAATGTCATTCGTTTCCGAGTTACAAGCCGTCTAAGTTCAAAATGAGCTTTGCAGATTCTAAAATTTTAAGACAAAAGTATTTTTTTTAATACCGCTAGAGGGCACTTTACCTTAAACTTAAAATTTATTTACATCATAACTTTTTATTTTGACAGATATCGCAAAGCTGGGGCGCCATTTTGTAGACAATGATGAGGGCTCCATTTATATAGCCGGCTCTTATACCAAACGATTTTTTACACAATAAATATATATAAAACCCAGTATAATTATTTAGCTACTTACATCGTTTTCGGTCAGAATATTATCTCCAATGCTGTTTATTTCTTTGAGCAAAGGAATGTCTTTGTGCGGTACATCAATACTGGTGGACCATCTCTGTTGCAGTTGTTGGAATTTGGTTGTTTGGTTTGAAGAGGTCTTTTTACTTTTTCGTCAATTAATTCTTTCGGTCTGTAATCTGAAGAAAAAATGTCTTTTTGATTCTGATAGTACTGAGAGAATTAGCCAGAAAAACTTTTCGGTATGTTGTGGTTGTGGTGTGTAGTGTATATATTTTTTAATGATCTGGCGCATTTTAAAAATCATGTAAAAAGAATGTATACCGGATCAGCGAAATAACATAACACATAGGCAATGTGAGGAAAAGAGACAGTCTAACGTGAATACCGGCATGTAAACATTTCGTATTGGATCATTCATGTACATACTTTGTTGT